>CAUYPO010006614.1:0-42051 GCA_963574435.1 Cheirogaleus major | reverse complement strand
TCTATCCCTTAGTAGAAAGTCTGGGGAATGATGGCTTATTAATTAATTTACTTTTCTGAATCTGAGTTTATCCTCTATGAAATGAGACTATTACCACATAGCTTATCATGAAATATATTTTGTAAAATGTGGATCCAGTGTCATCTTGGAATCCCATTCCTCTTTTCTTGGTGATACATGATAATACTTACTCAATCACCAATTTTGTTATCATTGAAATTTTTAGCATATGACTCATACACATAGATCACTTCTCCTATATCTATGTAGAAGAAAAAAGCATAGATTTGTTTTTTCTATATTAGGCCCTTGGCGTTTTTTTTGTTTTGTTTTGTTTTTTTTAAATAAAGCATTGTAAGAAACTTCATTGCCTAAAGTTTTCAGTTAAAGTCTTCCTGTGTTCTGAAAATGGTTAGGAAAGTGTTCTCAGTGTTCTGTGTTCTTCCTGTTCAGAGCATTTCTTTTCTATTAAAAATGGATGGGTAAAAGTCATTGCTACCTTTGACTAGCAATTCTCAATCAGGTCACCATGGCCTTTTTGTTTTTGTTATTTTGGCTTTCTTATTTTTTAATATAAAGAAAAATATTGCAGCTACTGCTTGTTCCCCTTGAAAAGTCTTTTTGTGGCACATCACTAATCATCAGGGAAATGCAAATTAAAATCATAACAAGATACCTCATTCCTGTCAGAATAATCATTATTTAAAAGTCTAAAAACAATAGATGTTGTTGGCATGGATGTAGTGAAAAGGAAATGCTTATATGCTGTTGGTGAGAATGTAAACTAGTACCTCTGCAGGAAACAGATTCCTCAAAGAACTAAAAGTAAACTTACCATTCCATCCAGCAATCCCACTACCAGGTATCCACCCAAAGGAAAATAAGTATTATATTAAAAAAGACACATGAACTTGAATGTTTATCACAACACAATTCACAATTAAAAAAATATGGAATCAACCTAAATGCCCATCAACTAAAGAGTAGATAAAGAAAATGCAGTATATGTATACCATGGAATACT
Source organism: Cheirogaleus major (assembly GCA_963574435.1). Taxonomy (NCBI): domain Eukaryota; kingdom Metazoa; phylum Chordata; class Mammalia; order Primates; family Cheirogaleidae; genus Cheirogaleus; species Cheirogaleus major. The sequence goes on along the minus strand of CAUYPO010006614.1, from coordinate 41,027 downwards.
GCTCAACCATGAATAAGAATGAAATAATGTCTTTCAGAGAAACTTGGATGGAACTGGAAACCATTACCCTAAGTGAAGTATCTCATTAATGGAAAAACAAATACATGTTCTCACTTATACATGGGAACTAAACAATGGGTATATAGCATCCTAGTGGCATAATAGATGTCGGAAACTGAGAAAAGGGGAGGTTTAGAGAGGGATGAGGGATCAAAAATTACTTAGCAGGTACGATGTACACTTCTGGTGATGGGTTCACCCAAAGCCCTGACTTCACCATTATACAATTCATCCATATAATAAAAAACCATTGTGCCCCCTAAATCTATCAAAATAAAATTTTAAAAAGGCTCATAGGAATCGTCATACTTTTCCGAAATTTTCCTTGAACCCCAGGCTAGGACTAAACAGATCTCCTCTGATTTCTTTATATGTATTTCTCAGAGAATTTATTGTTTTACTGTACATGTTATCTTTATAAATCTTTCTCCCTAATTAGACTGTAAACCACATAAAAGCAAGAATCTTGCTATTTCATGTTTGTTATCTGATATTTGTTCACTACTGCCTGGCATAGTGCCTGAAATAAAATAAGAATTCAAAAAACACTTTAATTGAACATATACTGAACTTTCTAAGATAAATGCTCTGAGCCAATGATGAAATAGAGATTAAGTCTTGAAATAATTCCAAGTTTTCTTCTTGTAATATATCTTGGGGTCAAAACTTGGCTTTACCATTTGCTAATTATATGCATGTCAATAAGTTAAACATTTCTCATTTCCTCAATTTTCTTATTTGAAAAAAAGATGAGAATAGTACCCATCTCAAGGGCTGTTTGAAGATTGGATGAAGACTGAAAAACACAGAATTGTGACTAAAACAAAATAAACACTATTTTTAAAGTGTACGACATTATGCAATTGAAAGATAATTACAGGTGATTCTAGGAACCAGAAGACTTACTTTATAATCCGTAACCTATTGTTTATTTAGAATAAGTTCTTGAACTTGGTACACCCTTCTAAAGAATACTACATGTCATTGTTAATTTATTTCTTTCCTATCAACTGTTTTGTGAAGATTAATTATTCTTAACAGCAATAATTATATTTGCCATTTATTTACTCCTTCCTTTATGCCAAACATTGCGTTAAAAGTTTTGCATTACATTATTAAATTTTATCTTCATAAAGATTCTGTTGGCTAGATATTATTATTATTTAACTTTTATAAAAAAGCGAGACAGTTTAATTCACTTGTTCAATGTCACAGAGTTGATAAAGGTTAAGATAATATTTAAACTCAGATCTTTAACTCAAAATCTATTCTCTGAAGATGTAATACTCTAATATTAAATAAAATATTTAAAAATATAAAAGTCTACATAAGGTGATGCAATGGTATTATTTATTAACATCATTACTAGCAATTGTTGCCAGTTTCACTGATCATCATTCTGGCTTCAGATTTATAAACTAGGAAGGTTGCCATAATTACACTTCAGTCAAAAAATAATTTTGAGCACCTTCTGTGAATTAGACAATGGATTAGCAATCTTAAGAAAACAGTGATACAGTGCTTTAATCACTGTTAGAACCAGTCTTAGATTGAATCTAGCATGCTTTTTAACATAAAATCAATCAAATAAAAAGATTTTCTTTCAAATAATTTTGTTCCTGAGGAAAGCCATAGTTTAACAGCAATAAATAACTATAATATAAAGCTTCTCAAATCTCTAGACATCTTCTTCTTTCATCACCCACCCCATTTATAGTTTTGTAACTAATTTCTATGACTTTTATGTAGGTTTGATCTAAGAAAAATCCCCTTCAACTTTTTTGAATAGTTTGGCATGTGCCTGTTAAGGTGGAAAGAACAATGAAATTTATCTCTTCTGATAACTTGCAATTTGGTAACCAATTTTAGTACAAGCCCAATGTGAGAAGCACCAGGCAGCCATTTGCTGACTGTAACAATGCTTTTTCAAATTGTTCAACACATTTCAAAGTCCCAGCATACAAATTTCTTGCTTTTTTTTCACATGAAGGTGAGAAAAAGGTACATAAATCTTTAGGAAATGAGGCCTCTGAAACAGCCAGAATAATGCTATTGTCAATATACTAAAAGCTGTTTTAACACATCTATAAAATTCTTATAAAAGCAAAAAAATGCCTTTAATGAATGCAGTGACCCTGACATAAATATAAAATTAATACATACATATCATTACAAATGTTCTGCAAGTTTTATGCAGTACTTTACTAATTCAAGTGATCTCTATAATGAGGGACTCCAGCTATTTCATTATCATAATTTTATTGTTGACCCACCAAAGAAAAGAAGGTCATGTAATGTTAGCATTATCTTAGCTCTCTAGTATTCATCAAGGAAGGGAATTCAAAAGAATCAATACCGCTTGAAGAGTAGTGGTCTTTTAGTAGTAATACCCGTTTCACGTTGCTGTGACTTAAACTGTTTCACCTTTGGTCCAGATGTCAATTTGAACAGGGAAAAAAAGAACAACAACGACAAAAATAACCAAGAACTTAGAGAAAGCACAAAAGAAACATTTTAAATGCAAGAGAAGAATTTACCCATAGGTATGCAAGTAAATATGCATTATAGCCGAGTTTCGACCTGCACAGATAAAACCAAGCCCATGTGCTCAAAATGATCCAGTGATTAAAATGAGGTAAATATTCAATTCCAAGATGACAAATCATTACAAATATAAGAACAAGATGGCATTAATAGACAAGTTACATATATTAATTCATAACTCTCACTATGAGTTAGGTTCTATTGGTATATCTGAGGAAATTGAAGCAAAGGAAGAATCATCATCAGCAGCAGTAATGTTTAGCACATACCCAGATAGAAATGAACAACTTTAAATGATGCCTAATTTAAGCCATTCTGGACATCTAAATATTGAATTTAATAATCATGTAGGAAATTCTCACTCTAGTTATCGCTAATATTTCTACAGGGATTTTTTAAATCCTGAACTATATAAAAAATTTATGAAAATTTTACATACACACAAACACATATTCAGTTCACAGATCCGTTTTCAGTTCCTCCTCATTAAAGAAACAGTAGACATTGGCTGACATCTGGGTTTGATTCTGAATCTTTGTTTTTCTCTCCCTTCTTCTCTCTCTCTTTCCATACATACTATAAGGCTCACTATTTTCTGTGTTTCACATCTTGCTTTACTCTCAATTTAATATATTTCTCTTTATGTTTTAGTGACATGGCAGAGAATGGCTAGATGTTAAATAATAGCATTTTATTTTCATGGTTACGCAGCAGCACTACATGTCTTAGCTTTCCTCTTACATAAGTAGGGACCATATAATTAAACCATAATAAACTTGGATGGAAATGATATGTGCCCCATCCAGGACTTGGCATAAAACCATCTAGGGAATATCCACATGGTCTTCCTCTTCTACTGTCATTATTTAAAGATGTCAGCATCATAAGATGAAAGGATCCTGGACTCTGAGTCACTATTTATAGGGGAACTGTCTGAACTGCATAGATATAAATTTTGATTACGTAAAACTAATAATATTTGAAGGTGTGTTTACGATAGTAGCCAGCATTATTACCCTGAACAATAAAAATGTTATCCTTGCCCATTATCATTCTGTCACTGGCCTTCCATAGATGAAAGGCCTATAGCTATTTCCTATAGCTACTCACAACTTTGGTTACAATCTCCTGAATAAGTGGAAGGTAGTACATTATGGCAAAATCTAACTCATTGAACAATTGACACCTTACTAATATTTGACAGAAATAACACTAGTTTAAACCCATAAGGTCTGAGCTATATTACCAGCTCTGTCACTTCCTTGCTGTTTGACATTGGGCAACTTAATAAACTTCCTGATCTTCAGAAAAATCTTAATTCATCTAGTCATTTAGTGTAATTTTAGGAAAAAATGAATGAAAAACTGTGATGAAATGTAAATTCTATTCACATGAAACATATTTTTATTGTCAACAAAATTATTCTTTATAAAGAAAATAAAATTAATACTCAGAGATTAGTTTCCAGGGTGGCAAAAATCTTCCCAGGGGTGGAATAAATTGGTAGGCCATTACCACCAAGACAAAGACAGTGACACAGATTTCAGATTGCAGTGTTGTATGGGCCCAATTCTAACTGAAATAAAAAGACTCTGGTTTTCCCTTTATTGCCTATATTGTGAAACGTTATTGATCGAACCATTCAATACTTTCTGCTCTTTGCTCTTTGTAGGCATGGTTTCATACTGCCTCTGGGTTGTCATTCACAAGCTTTAAGTGAATTAAATAAATGCACTTTAGTAAATATGTTCTAGCTAAAATCCAATGTGAAGCAATGGGTTCTAGAGCTAATTACCTTGGTTGCTAAGAGTAGCATCTTAAAAAGACCAATGCTGTACTCCCATAAATGCAGTTTAGCTTCTTTCTATTCAATGCCACCCTGTCATCAGAACACTATAACTGAACTTCACTTTTTTAATGTGACAAGCTTCATTATCCCATTTCTGTATTCTATACTATTCCAGGATAAAGAGATGATGTAAATATCTGTTCCATCAGCAACAAAACCTCAGTGGTGTAAGTATTTATTGCTTTTGCCTGTGAGGTTGCTGGAGGTTAGGTGAGGCTTAGCTATGTGGCTTTCCTGATCTTGTTCAAGGATCACTCATTTATCTAAGAATCATTTGATCTAGGTTTGGCTCAGCTGTTTTGCCTCGCTTTGCTTCACATGCCTGTCACCCTTTTCCTGGAACCAGCAGGATAGCAGTTATCTTTGGGGGGTATTGACTGGGAGGAGGCAAGTATCAGTATTCAAGTACATTAGTAAATAGTATATTTCTTGATCTGTGTCATAGTTACAGATGTGTTCATTTTGTGAAAATCTATTGAGCTGTACTCATGGTTTGTAAATTTTTTTCCATGTGTATGTGTGTGGAAGTATAACAGGTTTACAATACATATTATTTTCACATCTTAGTCAAGCATCTTCAAATATATTTAAATTTGTTAAAAAAGCACAATGAAGCTAAAGTAAGAGCATACCTTTCATTCAATGATTTCATGATTAATCAAACAGTTGAAATGTGTACAAAGCAAAAGAAATATAGTTTGCATAATCAATTTGGAGTCAAAGCTTATTTCCATATTATTCTGAAACCTAGATTATTCAGATAAATCATTTCATTTCAAAATTCTACACTGTATCCTTGTTCAAAGAAACATGATTTTGAACTACATCACTGAAACAAGATTTGGCTTTATCATCTTTGAACATGAAATGAAGTTACAATATGTGGAACTTTCCCTCAACTAATCACAGATTGTTTTATTAGTTTCTCCATATAGTTATTGTAATGTATTTAAATTACATATATGCAATTGAGTGCTGTTAGCAAACAAGTATGAAGTGCTATGTAGTTTAATTTCATTAAGAGTAAGGAGTGCAAAAAACTATATACAGTGTCTTAGGATGTAGAACAAACATTTTGAATCTGACCAGATAGAAGTACTTATGCTATCATTGCTGAAAACTGATTAAAAACTATGTCTGTGGCAATACTAGCCCTCTGTTCAGCTTACTACCCTCTCAAGCATCTACAGCTATCATAATTAATGCAGATAATTAATCCTTTTGAAAGATGATGCACATTAATTTTCATATAAAATTTGAATATATTGTAGCCCTGTGTTTTTAAAGATGGTTTTACTTATAAGACACTTAATCTTCACTTGTAAAAAACTGTGAAAGACATATCACATTTTCCCCTAATAAGGTCAGAGAGGATTGTATTTATCTTGTTCACCGTTGTAATTACATTGTATATTACAGAACTTGGCAAATAATTCTTACTTAATAAATAGTACTAAATGGATGAATGAACAGCAAAGACATTTAATTTCCTATTAAAATAAGTAAAACAAAAATTCATGCATTAAAATGATATATTTAATATTATATTAATAATACAGATTATTTTATTAGTTATTCAACAAACAATAATCTTAATTGGAATACAGAAGTTTTGACAATTTAATTGGAATACAGAGATTTTAGCAAGGTTAATTTTAAGTATATGGTATGAGATATGAATCAAATTTCACTTTTTTCCATGTGGATATCCAATTCTTCTAGGATTATTTGTCAAATGACATTTTTATTTCACTCAATTGCCTTTGCATCTTTGTCAAAAATCAATTGATATATATGCAGATGCATTTCAGACTCTCTAATCTGATCCACTGATCTTTTGGCAATCTTGATACCAATACTTCACTGACTTAATTACTTGTATATTTGTAATAACTTTTTGAGGTTAGATGGTGTCAGTTCTCAAACACCGTGTTTCTTACAGAGTTGTTTTGGCTGTTTTGGGTCTTTTTTATTTCTATATGAATGTAAGTATCTGCATCAATTTCTATTAACAATAAAAAACCTCGTTGGATTTAGATTGGTATTGCATTGAATCTATTGCTCAATTTGGAAAAAAACTGACATCTTAAAAATATTAAGCCTTCTGATCCATAAATATGGTATATCTTTCCATTTATCTAGGTGTCCTTTATTTTTGCTCAGCAATGTTTGATAGTTTCCAATGTACTGTTCTTGTACATATTTTGACATATTTATCTCTATGTTTTTATGCTATTGTAAATGGTATTTAACATTTTCCAATTTCTGATTACTTTTTGTTATTATATAGAAAAATATTTTCATATATTATGTCTAGTCTGAAACCTTGCTAAACTCACTTAATAGTTTTAGAGATTTCTTTCTATAAATATTATCAGATTTTCTATATAAACTATAATGTTTGCAAATAAAAACAGTTTTTCTTTTTAATTTCTAATTTAGATGTCTTTTATTTCTTTTTCTTGTTTTCTTTTTTTTGTATTGGCTAGAACCTCTCATACAAAGATGATTAGAAGTGGTGAGAGTGAGAACTATTGCCTTTTTCCTGACCTTAGAGGTAAAGCATTCATTCTTTTGTCATTAGTTTTAGGTTTTTTGTAAGTGCCCTGTATCAGGCTGAAGAAAATTTCTTCTATTCTTAGTTTGCTGAGAGTTTTGATAAGGAGTGGAAGTTAAATACTGTCAAATGCTTTTTTAAAAATACCAATTGAGAAGATAACATTGGTTTCTTTCTTTCTTTGTTAATATGTGAATTACGCTGAACTACTTTTTGAATATTGAACCAAATTTGCATTCTGGGATAACCCATATTTGGGCAACATATATTATCCTTTTCAAATATATTGTTGGAATTGTTTTAGTAAAATTAAAAAAAAATTGTATCTACGTTAGTGAGGGATATTGATCCATGGTTTTCCTTTTTGGGGGGATATTTTAATTTAATTTTAGTATCAGATTAATACTGGCCCCATAGAATAAACTAAGAAGTATTCTCTCCTCTTTAATATTTTTAACAGTTTGTGTATATTTGGTATCCTTTTTTAACCAATGTTGTTAGAATTTATCTAAGACCGCAGCTTTTCTGTGTGGAAAGATTTTTAGCCACATAATAAATTTCCTTAATAGATATAGGGCTAATCAGTTTATTTATTTCATCTTGAGTGAGCGTTGGTAATGTGTATTTAAAACTATTTGTCCGTTTCAACCACGTTGGTCCAATCTATTGATATAATGTTGTTTATAATATTCTTTTATGTTTTTAATATCCATAGAATCTTTATTGTTGCTACCTTCACAATCCTGCTATTGTTTACTTTTATCTTCCCTCTCTTTTTCATAATTATTCTGGATAGAGTTTTATCAATTTTATTCATCTTCTCAAAGAAACAGCTTTGGTTTCAACAATTTTCTTTATTGTTTTTCTGTTTTTTATTTCAGCTTTAACCTTTATTATTTCTTACACTTTGCTTATTTGAGGTATCATTTTTTCCTTCCTTTTCTAGTTTCTAAAGATGAGTGCTATGTTACTTATTTAGATCTCTCTCATTTGTAATATCAAATTTCACAGCATATTTTGATATATTTTAAATTTTGTTCAGCTCAAAATATTTTCTAACTTTCCCTTTGATTTCTTCTTTCATCCATGAATTATTTATAAGTGTGTTATCTAGTTTCCAAAAATTTGAGAATTTTCAAGAAATGTTATTCTAATTTAATTTTAATACAAATACTTTGTATGACTTGAATTCTTTTAAATGTGTTAAAACTTGCTTTATGGTGCGTAGCATGGTATACTTTAGGCAATGTTTCCTATACACTTTAAAGAAGGTGCATTGTGCCATCATTTAGTGCAATGTTCTATAAATGTCAAGTAGGCTAAGTGTTAATCACATATTTACTGATGTTCTGTCTGCTTTTCTATCAATTATTTTTTCCCACCCCCTCCTATCAATTATTAAGAAATAGGTTTGAGGTCTCTAACTGTAATTGTGGATTTGTCTATTTCTGCTTAAGGATTCATTCAGTTTTCACTTCATGTATTTTGAAGCTCTTTTATTAGGTGTATAAATGTTTAGGATTATTATGTTTTCTTGATGAACTGATCTCCTTATCATTAGGAGATGACCTTCTTTACTGTTGGTAATATTATTTACCTTATAATCTACTTTGTCTGATGTTAATAAAGCCACTCCAACTTTCTTTCAATTAGTGCTATCATGGCATTTTTAAATGCTTTTACTTTTAACCTTCCATATTTGTGCTTCTATCTTTCAGGTGGGTTTCCTGGTAGTGAGCAGATACTTGGTTCTTGCATTTTTAATCCAATTTGTCAATCTCTGCCTCTTAATTAGAATATTTAAACAATCTATATTTAATGTGAATACTAACATTATTAGGTTTACATCTACCCCCAGCTATTTGTGTTCTATTTGTCCCATATATTTTCTGCTCCCATTATTTCTCTTTTTCTGACTTCTTTTGAATTAAGTACTATTTATGATTCATTTTCTCTCTAGTATTTGCTTATTAACTAAAATTCTTTTTGCATCTTTTTATAGTGGTTTCTTTAGGATTTATAACATACATCCTTAATTTATCATAATCTATTTTCACATGATATTAGACCACATCGCATATGGTCACAACAGTATGCTTCCATTTTTCTCCTATTCTTTGTGAGATTGCTGTCATATATTTTATTGCTATGTGTGTTATAGGCCCCACAATACATTGGCATTAGACAGCCAATTATATTTTAAACAGATCTAAAAGTAAGAAAAAATATTTGTTTTTACCTATGTAGTTAACATTTCTTTCCTTTGTCTAGATGCAGGTGCCATCTGGTATCATATACCTATTCTTAGAGTCCTTTATCATTTCTTACATTACAGCTTTGCTGGTGATGAATTATTTCAGCTGTTAATGTCTGAAAATGTCTTTATCTTTAAAAAAAGATATTTTCATTGGGTAAAGAATTCTAGGTTAATGTTTTATTTTCTTGTTATCTTTCTCTAGTAGTTTAAAGATGTTAGTACACTGTCTTATGTCTTGCCTTGTTTGTGCTGATAAATTTACTTTCATTTTTATCTTTGTTCCTATGTATATAATTATTCTATTTTTTAAAAAAATCTTGGTGCTTTGAAGTTTTTTATCACTAATTTTTGAGAAATTTGGTTATCACATGCCTTATAATTTTCTTCATTTTTTTTGTACTTGCATTTTACTAAGTTTCTTAGACCTGTGGCTTTAAGCTTCATCAAATTTGGGAAAAAATCTGACCAATATTTATTCAAAGACATTTTTATTGTCCCCTACTGTCTTGCCTCTCCTTTAGGAAACACCCACCTGCACATATTTTGCAGTTCTTGAAATTGTTCCACTACTCAGGGAAGCTTTGTTCATATTTATGAACTCATTTTTTCTCTGTTTCATTTTGGGTTTCTATGACCTTGTCTTTAAAGTTATTAATCTTCTATTCTGAATGTATAATCTTCCATTATTCCCAGGCACTGTACTTTTCATTTCAGCATTATAGTTTTCATCGCTAGAAGTTCCTTTAAGGTCTTTTTATAATTTTTATATCTCTACTTAACATATCCAATCTTTCCCCTAGCTTCTTGAATATATGGAATATAATTATAATAATAATTGTAATGGCCTTGCCTACTAATTTTATCATCTGTTTCAGTTTCAATTGATTTTTCTCCCTCAATATGAGTCATATTTTCCTGCTTTTGTGATTGGCTGTCAATTTTTGATTGGATGCTAGATATTGTGATTTACATTGTTGTATGCTAGCTACTTTTATATGCTAGCTACTTTTTGAACCTTGTTTTGCAAAGAAGTTACTTAGAAATGGTTTGAATCTTTCTGGTTTTTATGCTAAGCTTTTTTTTTTTTTTTTTATGGGATCAGAACAGAATCTTAAGCTAGGGCTAATTTTTCCACACTCCCGAGACAAAGAACTTTTTATAAGCTACTTCATGATCTGTGAATCATGAAGTTTTCTTCTCTGGCTGATAGCAAACAAGCATTATTACCAAATTTAAGAAATTTGGTTATGACATGCCTTGTAGTTTTCTTCATGTTTTATTGTCCTTGCATTTTACTAAGTTTCTTATATCTGTGGCTTTAAGTTTTAACAAATTTATAAAAAAATCTAACCAATATTCATTCAAAGATATTTTTCCTGGCCCGACTATCTTGCCTTTCCTTTAGGAAACACCCGGCTGCATGTCTTTTACAGTTCTTCAAATTGTTCCACTACTCAGTGAAGCTTTGTTCATATTTATAAACTCATTTTTTTTCTCTGTTTCATTTTGGGTTTCTATGACCTTGTCCTTAAAGTTGTTAAAATGTGAGCTCTCTGAGTCTTCCCCTCCATTCATTGCAGATGCTTTTTTGTTTTTTTTTTTTACCTGGCTTCATGTAGTTTTCTCATAAGCATGTGTTCATCAGTGTTCTCATTTGATTAATAGAGGGGAATGTTCTGAAGATCTCCAAAGTTCTTTGTGCAGCATTCTCTTCTCTGGAACCCTTTCTTAGAACTCAAGCTTTCTTGGCTTCCCAGGATTTCCTGCTTTCTCTCCTCCACTCAAGAATCCATCTGGGGTTTGCCTGGAGGAACTTCCCTCTGGGTCAGCCTGTGAACTTTTTCCAGGCAATAGCTGGGGTAATCAAGAGCTCACTTCATCTCTCCGGGAGCACTGCCCTTTATTATCCAATGTCTGATGTCTTGAAAATTGTTTTTTCATGCATTTTGTCAGTTTTATTGTTGTTGTTGTCTTAGGTAGAAGGGCAAATCTCATCCCTGTTACTTCCCTTGATAGGAATGGAAAGTCTTATTGAAATTTAAATAAGACAATGTCAGTCCTCTGCTTAAAAGTCTTCATTTCCCAACTCACTCAGTAATAGCCAAAGTCCTAATGGATGTCTGCAAGGTCCTATATTAACTGGGCCCTGTTGTCATTCTGAACTCATCTGCTATTATACTTCCATTCACTTATCTGTTCTAGCCACAATGGCCCCTTTGGCTTTTTTAAAATAAGTTAGGCATGCTAACCTCTTTGGGCCTCTAGGTTTGGTGCTTCCTCTGCTTGAGTGTTCTTTCTCTAAATAATCACATGGCTGGCTCTTCAAGTATTGGATTCTCAATGAGGAACCCTGTGGTCACTCTAAATTTACAACCAAAAATTGATAATCCTTATTCCCCTTTCTTCCTTTATTTTTTCTTCTCAGCACTTATTATCATAGATATTATATATTTAACTTTTTATCTCTTTATTGTCTATCACTCATGCATTGAAATATAAACCCCAAAGTGCAGAGATTTTTATGTTTTTCACCACTGTATCCACAGTGTCTTCAACAGTACAAGTCACATAATAAGTGTCCATTAAATATTTGTGGGATAACTGAATTATGAATAATTAAATGATTATTAACCATTTGTATGAGACTAGTATTTTTCTAATTGGAAGCTTGAGTGATATTGTGGTAGGCAGAACAATGCCATCCCTTCTCAAAATGTCCACATTCTAATCCCTGGAAACATATTTTATTACACCAAAAAAAGGAATTAAGGTTGTAGATGAAATTAATGTTGCTAAATAGCTGACCCTGAGATGGGAAGATGATCTGGATTATCCAAATGGGCCTGATGTAATCACAAGGGTCCTTATAAGTGAAAGACGGAGGCATATATGCCAGTATAAGAATGATGCAATGTGAGAAACATTCAACTGGCTTTAATGATGGAAGAGAGCCATGAGCCAAAGAATGCAGTTAGCTTTTACAAGCTGGGAAAAATAAGAAAATGGATTTTCCCTAGATCTTCCAGAAAGAAAAACAGCAATGCCGACCACTTGATTTTAGCCAACAGCAGCAATAGTAAACTAATACAGATATTCTGTCTCCAGTGTTATTTAATTCATGATAACATGATTTAAAACAATTCTATTTTCATTCCTTGTGCTAGGCATGAAACAACATCTTAATCTACAAATCATCTCCTACACTTTTGGGATATTTTCTTAAATTATTTTCTTTTGTAATATTTTATAAATTTCTTCCCTTATTTTCTCTGTTCTTCCTGGAACACTTATAAATTTAGACACTGGAACTCCTAGATTAATCTCTAATTTTCTTTTCTTTTTTTTTTGTCCCCTCGGAATTGTTTTCTCTACTGTTTGGGTGATTGTCTCAACTTTTCTTTCTAATCTCTAGTTTAAGTTTTTCATTTAAATCATTGTTTACATTTCCAAGAGCTCTTTTTGTTTTCTAAATATTCCATTTTTAAAAAAAATAGCAGTTTCTTTTTGTTTCATAGTAGTAAAATATTCTCTCTCTAAAGTTATGATGATAGCTTTTTTGTTTGTGTGTTTTCTTCTCCAAACATAGTCTGTTTCCCACAAGTTTTGTTTTTATTTTCTGTTTTCTTGTGACTTTAAGCTTTCCACATAGATAGGCTTTTCTCAAGCAGATAATCCCAGTGGTCTTGCTCATATTTAGGTGTGGGGAAACACAAAAAGTTGTTTAAAAAGTGACAAGCTGGTGGTGCTTGCAAGTTCTAGGCTTAATTATAAGGTAATCTTTACTATAAGGTGACCTGACTGAACATTTCATTGGGAGACATCCAACCTCAGTAGCTTTATTTTTTCTTTTTATACATTTATATAGTACAAGTATAATTTTGTTACATGGCTTTTAGTGTATCCCTCATTCAAATAATGTACATTATATCCCTTCAATGATTTCTTATCATCCATTCCTCCACCCTTCCAAGTCTCCATTGTCTATCATCCCACATTCTATGTCCATGTGCACACATTATTTAGCTCTGACTTATAAGTGAGAACATATGGTGTATGTCTGTTTCTCAATTGTTTCACTTAAAATAATGGCCTCCAGATCCATCCATGTTGCCAAAAAAGATATAATTTCCTTCTTTTTTATGGCTGACTAGCATTAAATTGTGTATATATACCACATTTTGCTTATCCAATCATCCATTGATGGACACTTACAAATTGATTCCATATCTTTGCTATCGTGAACAGTTCTGAAATAAACATGCTAGTGCAGGTTTCCTTTTAATATAATGATTTCTTTTCCTTTGAGTAGATACCCAGTAGTGGAATTGCTGTGTCCTATGGTAGTTCTGTTTTCAGTTCTTTGAGAAATCTCCATATTGTTTTCTGTAGAAGTTATACTGTTAATAATATACATTCCTACTAATAATATACAAGCATTCCCTGTTCTCCACATCCTCACCAACATCTGTTATTTTTTGTCTTTTTAATAATACCCATTATGACTAGCGTAAGATGATATCTCATTGTGGTTTTAATTGGCATTTCTCTGATGACTAGTGATATTGAGAATCTTTTCTTCTGTTTGTTGGCCATCTATATGTCTTCTTTTGAAAAATGTCTACTCATGTTCTTTGCCTACTTTTTAATAGGATTGTTTTTATTGCTGCTGAGTTGTTTGAGTTTCCTATAAATTCTTTATATCAGTCCCCTGTTGGATGGATAGTTTGAAAATATTTTCTCCCATTTTGTAGGTTCTCTATTCACTTTGCTGATTATTTCTTCTGCTGTGCAGAAGCTTTAGATCCTTTCCTGGGTAGGTCAGGTTTCCCAGAGATTACTTTTCTATTCTCTTTCTTTGAGGTCAAGTCCTAGTTACTAATGTCCATCTGACTAAAGGAAGTAAACTAGGGAAGTGGGGTATTACCACTGAGGATTACATTCCCTTACTCTCCTTGTTTCAATACAAATGAATTGTTTCATATATCCTCCAAAACAGATCTCAGTTTTGACCTTGTAATAGAATATATCCCTTATCTGGTGGGGTGACTGAGGAGCAATTCAAACTGCTCTCAATGAATCTTTCTTATTTAAAAAGTACCCCTTATTCATCTCTATATTGAAAGCATCTTATGACACCAATCCTTAAGACTTTTGAGGCTTTTCAAGATAAAAATTGGCCTAATTTCTCATTTTTCCTCATTACCAGCTTAGAATTCAGCTTTAATTTAGGTATCATAAATCTATCTTCTTTCTAGCTTTCAGAGTATTTTGTTATTTTGTAGTATGTTGTTTAGTTTTCTACTTTCTTATGGCTTTATGCCTTGAAAACTTTCTTTAATGTTTTGAGAGAATTATTGGATGCATTTTCACCATCTTTATCCAAAATTAAACTGTTCACATCAATATAAAAAAAGTAAAAAGCAATTTAGGCAAACTATTCATATAAAAAGTTATTAATATAAACTTATGTTTTAAAAAGTTAACATACTTTGTATTTATTAAAACAAAACTCATAAATAAGTTTTGTATAAGCTACTTTTATATTTTTAACTCCACATGGACATTCTTTTCTAAACATCTTATTACATCAGACATAATTGTGGCTTGCCTTTTATACTTTCCACTTTCCAAGTCAGGTATAAAATTTTCCATTTTGTTTATATTCTGATAAGGTAATAAGAATTTAAATGGTAATTGTAATAACAAAAAAAGTCAATGGAAATCAAATTTTAACATAACGCAGTTCAATTCTCTCAAAAAACAGAGCAAGTACTTCATCCAGTAGGTTAAGGAGTTTTGATTATTTTATCCATTGGGACTCATAGGTATGTGTTACATTGATTATGTGCTAACGTCTTACCATTCTCTGAATAAAATAACAACAGAGAATTACAATAAAAATAATTTAAAACAATATAAAAGCTATTGAGCTCTACAAAAACCTATTCTCTTATTACTATAAAGGTATACTTCCTTTCAGATGCCCATATAAACCAAAATTTATTTAAGTATTTTTAAGTTTTAATAAAACTGACTCAGTCCCAGAAACTATAGTGATATTCAATTTACTTTTCAGATAGATAAAGAAAAGTAGCAGGACTCTAGAGTACCATAACTATTGTGTATTTATGATGAAGAGTAATTATTCAGCTACTAATATTTTCATCAAGTCTATTTGTGCTTTTGGTTATAATTATGATTTAACAACATTTTTGGCAGTATAACAAACTAAGAATGTAATACTAAAAACTAAAGTCATGAGATGAAAAATTTCAAATTGCTACTCTGAAACCTTCATCTTCCAAAAGGTGAATGGAAATAAGTACTTAAAATAACATGTCTATAACATTTCTTGAGATAATGATATAGCACTTCAGAAAACAGAATGAGCTTATCAAATCAGACCAGGTATTGAACACCAATCTATTTAAATGTTGTCTTTTACAAGAGACTGGATTGTAGAAACTTATAATGGTCACATACATATTATAGTATTCTTCATACTTAGTGTGGTTTGTAATTGCAAAGAAGAGACTGTGAGGAGACAGTAGCTAGGAACAGGAAAAGTTACTCAAAGGGAAGGTCTGAAAGTAAATTTGTCCTATTCAAAAGGCTTGGCAATGTTCACGCTTGTCTAGACTGGACTGATAGTTTTTCCTCTGAGTTCTTGATGGTCTCTTACAGCATCCTGAGGCATATTAGGCTTTTTGACTGTCTTAGAATCAGAAATCAGAGAAAAAGTCTAATTTGGAACCATGAGATCACTCACATTTTCCAAGTAACTTGAGGTTTTCATTACTTCTTCAAAGTTTTGTCAGTGTGAAAACCTTCTTAAAATACAATGCAGGTGATCATGGAAAAACTAAGTTCCAGTCTAACACAATTTGTGCTTGCCTGATCAAGTCATTTTTGTGTAATTTCCTTCCTCAAAATATTTATGAGATGAGCCATAGATTTCCCCCCATTGGAGTAAGTTATAGAAGAGCAATGTGGTATAACCTTAATAATAATCTTACTTTATGGGAAATATAGATTGATTCATTGTGCACTATTAAACTATTCAAAGGAAGTGACTGTAAGTAACTGGTCACTATATAATGATAATAATTTTTTTAAACTTCAATATATATCCACTTTGGCAATAATCTGAATATTATAACAGTTAGCTATATTTAGCCATTTTACATGGCTGCTTTCAGTTATCACCACATCAATCTGTATATTTTATTATAAATAAACTGACTCTGTGTCAACTTGGTAAATGGAAATAAACACTAAATTAAGAATCAAGAAAATCAAGAGAATCAACAATCAGCATTCTTACTTCAATCTACCATAAACTTTAAGAAGTCACTGAATATATATTTCTAAATTGAATTTTTCTTATACCTAAAGTATAGCTCCAAGATTTCTTCCACTTCAAAAATGTAATTTATTAATCTTTTCTTCAATACCTTCTACTGTACATTCCAAATTCACTTTCTTCTATTTCTTTGTTCCTTTTTTCTTTTTAACTTCTCAAATATTGATTAAATATCTATTATTTGCTTCACAGCTAATCAAGCTGTCCTTTATTCAAATAGCTATGATATCCTCCCTAAACCTTAATTCAGTACAGAGTACTTCTTTCAGGAAGATTTCCCTGTTTATCAAAATCCATTGTGTAACCTTCAATTATTCATTAATTAATTTATCAAATGTAGAATTAGGCCTACTGTGTATCAAGCACTGTGCTATCCACTATGAATACAATAATGTAGAACCTTTTAGTAAAGAGTTCTAAAGCTAGTGGGGAAGTCAAACACATAAAAAAGTGAACTTGTTTTGTTCACTTTAGCAACATGAGATTACATGCTTGAAGGAGATTAAAAAAGAGTATCTAATTTCATTTTGGAATAGTTAAAAAGAAGATAGGACTGATTAGAAGATGCGATGTGGAAAGTCAGGCCCAAATGACTTATAGGAACGAGCCAGAAGAAAAATAAAGATGGGTGTGAGGCAGTAAACAGGATACATAGTAAGAGTAAGAAGAAAAGCATCACAGATGGAGGGTTGAGGGATCTTTAAAAACATCCTAGAGACATGAGGTAGCATGAGATATTTGAGGCATTTAAAGTATTAATTGCTACAGAGAAAAGAGTTTGGGAGAAAGTATAAAGAGATGATGACCAGAGAAGTAAGCAAGAAGAAGATCACAAATAATCTAATAATTCTGCACTTCAGAAAGATTAGTTTGGCTGCTGTGTGATTGATTCGAATTAGAAAAATCAAGTTAGAGAGATCAGTTAGTAAACCTTTGATCCACTTTTGTATTAATTAGTTTTCTTTTTCAGTTTGCAATACATGCTTACTAAAAAACTCAGAAAATGTCTGCAAATATTTTTAACTACTGATATACTGCTTTATTCTGTGGATCATAAAAACTATGAATAGAAATATGTTATGAAATAAAATATAAAATCATGGTGTTATAAGCAGAATATTTTTCTTTTTTTTTATTTCAGCATACTATGGGGGTACAAATATTACGGTTACATATATTGCCCATGCCCCCCTCCCCCGCTTGAGGCAGACCTTCAAGCGTGACCATCCCCCAATATTTTTCTTTTTTTTTTAAATTTGGAATACTTTTGTATGTATAAAAAAGTTGCAATGATAATACAGAGAGTTTCCATATACCTCTTATTCAATTTCTCCTAATGTTAACATCTTGTATAACAATAGTTTAAGCATCATTTTGATTCTCAGAAAAGATGTTATTGTAGGCAACTGATAGCTTTTATTTTCTTTTCTTGAGTTGAAACAGATTTTTGGTGAATTTATTCAAAACTAATAAAATATTTAAACAGATGGTTACAAAAAATGATACAAATTTATTCATATGTTAGTATTGAGTCAGAAGATATTCATATAAAATAATGATTGTTACATTTTACACTAGGAAAATATCAACAGATGTTTATTAAAATAGAAGTATTAAAGCTTTGGTCATATGAAACACTATTTCATAAATAATGTTCTATAATTTTTATTAGAAAATTTTGCTTCCCAGTAATCATAATATCTTATGCAATCTCAGCAGTAATAGGAGGAGGAGAAGCAGAATTGCAAACAATTTAAGAATTAAAAAGAATGGTGTATTATAAAAGTGAATAAAATTACATGATGTTTTCTATAGTTGTAGCTACCTCCAAACATTGGAGGTATTATAATTATTCCAGGTCAATTTGTATTCTATTTACTATATAATATTGGTTATAGATCCTACAGAGATAACTTTGTTTTTGTTGTTGTTGTTGTTTTGAGACAGAGTCTTGCTCTGTTGCCCTGGGTAGAGTGCAGTGGCATCATCATAGCTCACTGCAACCACAAACTCCAGGGCTCAAGTGATCTTTTTTACACAGCCTCCCAAGTAGCTGTGACTACAGGCTAACTTTGATTTTTAAAGTAACTGTTAGCCATATGTGCTAGACAAAAACACTCTTTCTTTTTCTTTGTCTTGGGCACACAGAAAGACCATATTTCCCAACACCCCTTGTAATCAGTTTAGGGTCCTATGACTAGGTTCTAGCCAACAGGATGTGGGCAGGAGTGATGAACACTATTTCCAGAGATGGTCACTAACTTCACTGCATTATTATCTTCACTCTTGCCTTTCTTCCCTGATTTAAAGAACCAAGTATTTATCATGAGAGGTGTCTACATTGCCTCTAAGTAAGGACTTAAGAGGGGAGACAGCAGCCATCCAGCTTATATAGGACTATGAAAGGGAAGATATTTAAACCATTTTATAAAACCCTGAAATTCTGAGAGTGTTACCTGATACATTTTCATATCTCAAAACTCCATATTTCATTAAGAGAAAGATCTTATTTCCTAGATGTCATTTTCTATAAAAGATTTTTTTTTTTTTACCATTAGCCCAGAATCCCAATCAATTTGGCAAACATTTTCTAATGATCTATTATTCTAAGTAATGGGAACTATGAAATGAACAAAACATGTTCATAGACAAGCTTATAGACTAGATCAATAAAATGGTACAGAATAAAAAGCCCCTGGAATAGAAGTGTTAAGTTTAATTATCAGAAATATCAATTATTAGTTCCAGCCTTGAGTATAGCATATATCTTTCTTGTCCCTTGTAAATACTCAATAAATACTCTTTTCTATCTACCTTTTTTCTTCTCTTCCTTATCCTGTCCTTTCTTGTCTTCATTCATTGATTCATTATCCTAAATATTTAGAATTCTAAGAATGAATATTAAAAAAATTCTCGGTATAGCTACTTTCATATCACTGACTCTCAATAAAGGTTGTTCTTTATGCAAAATCACATTGACTTCTGAAGAGATAATAAATAGAGGGAAAATAATGAACTTCAGGAAGTATTGGTAATTGAAAGAATTAGTTAAAAAGTATTAATATTATTTTCTTTTTCTAATCAGGTAACATCAAAAGAGTTTTTGAAGAGTGCATCTAGGAGATCTTCAGAGATGGCATTAAACCAGAATAAAGATGTAGTTATCTTAGAAACTTTAATCAGAACCCATAACTCCGGGGGTCACTGAGACAATACATAAAGAAGTGTACTGCCCAGACCTATATCCTTTACATAATCATAAAATTCTTACTAAGTATTTACACAAAAAGCCTTATTTATGCAAAACTTGAACAGTAAAAGCATCTTGTTAGAGCCCTTCAAAGATTGCCATTAATTATTATAAAATAAAGCAACACAATAACAAAACTTAACATTTCAATGTGCTAGAACATAGATATTCTTACAGAACTAGGAATATGTTTTCACAAGGGTTTTTTTTATTGGCATTATTTCCTCAAACAACTAGAGGGGGGAAAACTGATAATATTGGAACATGGAAAAGTGGAAATAATGTATTTCAGGGCATGAGAAAATATTGTTGAACATAGTGGCAATAGCCACTCAAGTAATGTGCAATCAACTCTGCCATTATAAATGAAAAATACTGAAAAAAAATGTTAAAGGGAAATCTGGAAACCTATAACAATAATCTTAAAAAATATCTAAGTCATTTACAATATTAATTCTGTAGCAGGAATCTTTAATAAAAAACTGAATTAGCAGAGTCTAGTCAAGTTCTGTATTTAGTTTATCACTGACAGCAAAATAGGAAAATATAATTTTTTTTAATAACTCATTTTCCTCTTATTGGGATGTTCTCTGGGGAATTACTACACCTTTCACAAGTCCTAATGGAGATTTATTTATTGGTAAGAATGATTAGTGATATGTGGTAATAATATTTATTTTATATTTGTATATCTTATTAGAGTGTTGATATACTCTTAGATAAAGTACCACCATGCACTAAATGGATAGAACAGGTAAATAAAATTGGCCATCTGTATACAAATGTGACCATCTGTATACAAATTTTCCATCTAAAAAAATTATTTTTTTTTATTTAATATCAGCATATTATTTTCTAAATGTGACTTTCTTAAGAACTGTCAAGTTTTTAATCATGCTTAATGAATGGATGGGCAAGATAATGATAGTAATGCAACCAACTTCAGTTTAGTTTATAAGATTTATTTTGTACATTTAAGATAAATAAAAAATTAAAACACCAAACATCAGGCCAGAATATAAATTAATAAACATAGGAACATGTAACTCCTTTTAACTAATATTATAAAAGATAACCTAGATCCTAAACTTTTATCTAAATTGGCAATTAATATATATTTTAGAGAAGGCAGTCATAATATTATTGATCTTGAATACTGCTACCTTTTCTTAAACCCTATTCATATCTTTTATTCAGATTATTTTATCATTCACACTGTACTGTATTGTTGCCATACTTTTTTGGCTATCCATATTTTGAACCCTTTTTCTATGTTTAGGAATTATCTGAATTATCATATAATCAGGAAAAACCCTCCTCACACTATAGAATCTGAAAATTCCAACTATGCATTTGCCCAAGCTTTCCTATAGCAGAATACAAGCACATGTCCTGGGTATTGCCATTTAGGTACAACCACCCCAGACCGTGGATCAGAAGCTAGTTTTATGAAGAAGCAGGAAAAGCAAGGCCTCCATTTTGGAGAGGATGCTGCTATCAGAGAGATATACTTAGTGTTCAAAGATAACAATTCTGGACCCACGTGCAAAATTCAAAGAAAGCCTCATGTTATCCTTTGCTAATTACAAACTGCATGCCTGTTGAGGAAAAACAATCATCTTCCGGGAACCTTTTCAAAGCTACAATTATATAGAGAATATTTCAGGGATTTGTTCTATTCAGAATGTATTGTTTTATACATCCACATAGGTTATCAACTCACTTTTAGAAAGCAAATTCATGTAACCTTAAATGAATATGAAGTTAGAGAAACTGGCGATAAATTTATCTCCTATTCCCAAATATTCAGAACTAGAATAGTGTTTATTTAACAGACAATTAATTTCAAAGATGTGAAACAAGCTAAAAGTGCAATCAGGAAAGGTGAAGCCACCTCAAGATCTGTAACTATAGGAAGGCACTATCACACTTCAGACTGAAGGAATAAATAGAGAAAGGGGCATCAAAGGAACTTGATACTGAGGCATTCTGGCAAAAGCTTGAAGCCTGATGGCCTTCTTGGTAAGGTTTGATTGCAAAGGAATAGTTATCTGTTATCTGAAGCCACAGAGAGAAATGCATCTACTACCAGTGAGGCAATCGATAAGAGAGAGGAGAAATATCCTGACTACTACATTCCTTTGCCCTTCAACCTTCCTTCTTCCCTCTACTC
Organism: Cheirogaleus major; assembly: GCA_963574435.1. Lineage (NCBI taxonomy): Eukaryota > Metazoa > Chordata > Mammalia > Primates > Cheirogaleidae > Cheirogaleus > Cheirogaleus major. The sequence goes on along the minus strand of CAUYPO010006614.1, from coordinate 18,974 downwards.
TGCCTTCCCATTGGCCTAATCAAATCAGGAGCTGGTAAGTTAATTTCTTTGTCTAATTCTCTTCTAGATTGTTAGCTCTATGAAAGTAGTTTTCCTCACTACTTTATTCTTTAGAACTTGGACAGGGACTGACACATAACACTTAGGAAGTATATCTTGGAATAATAAATAGAAACACAATTTTCTGTAGAGGTTCATAATCTCTTTCATTCTTTGACAGAGAACACAGGCCAAAACAATAAGGTATAATCAGAGGTTTATATAAACAGCTGTGTATCAAACATGGCATTCTACAAATATATAATATACTATGCTTTCAAGTATCTATAAAACACAAAAACTAATCAAAAATTACTCGCAAAGGAAACATTTCTATTCTAAAATATAGAACTGTAAATAACATAATTTCTCATTTAATTATTAATTATATTAATAATTAAATTTTTTCAAAAGCTCAATTTTAAGTTTTAAAATATGTCAATTATGGAAAACAAATCTATCATTACAGACAATCAGAAAATAATGAAAATAAGAATAGTAATTAATGGTATGTGATTAAAATTTTATTCTGAGGCAACTAGATAGCCTAAAGTCATTTCATGATTAATTAAAACAGCTTGCTACTAGCACAAGAACAGGGACATTGACCAGTGGAACAGAACAGAGAACCCAGATATAAAACCATCCTCATATAGCCATCTAATCTTTGACAAAGCAAACAAAAACATACACTGGGGAAAAGAATCCTTATTCAATAAATGGTGCTGGGAAAATTGGATAGCCACATGCATGTAGAAGATTGAAACAGGACCCACACCTTTCACCTCTCACAAAAATCAACTCATGCTGGGTAACAGACTTGAACCTTAGGCTTGAAACTTCTCGAATTCTAGAGGAAAACATTGGAAATATTCTTCTAGACATTGGCCTAGGCAAAGAATTTATGAAGAAGACCTCAAAGGCAATCATAGCATCAACAAAAATAAATAAATGGGACCTGATCAAATTAAAAAGCTTCTGCACAGCCAAAGAAACTGTCAAGAGAGCAAACAGACAACCCACAGAATGGGAGAAAATTTTCGCAAGCTACATATCCGACAAAGGGCTGATAACTAGAATCTATTTAGAACCCAGGAAAATCAGCAAGGAAAAATCAAACAACCCTATCAAAAAGTGGGCAAAGGACATGAACAGAAATCTTTCAAAAGAAGACAGAATAATGGCCAACAAACATATGAAAAAATGCTCAACATCTCTAATCATCAGGGAAACGCAAATCAAAACCACAATGAGATATCACTTATCTCCAGTGAGAATGGCCTTTATTAACAAGTCCCAAAACAATAAATGTTGGTGTGGATGTGGAGAGATAGGAACTCTCCTAAATTGCTGGTCGGACTGCAAACTAGTTCAACCTCTGTGGAAAGCAATATGGAGATACCTTAAAGCCATACAAGTAGATCTACCATTTAATCCAGCAATCCCATTACTGGGCATCTACCCAAAAGAATAAAAGTCACTCTATGAAAAAGACACCTGCACTCAAATGTTTATAGCAGCACAATTCACAATTGCAAAGATGTGGAAACAGCCCAAGTGCCCATCAATACGAGTGGATTAATAAAATGTGGCATATGTATATCATGGAGTACTACTCAGCTATAAGAAACAATGGTGATATAGCATCTCTTGTATATTCCTGGATAGAGCTGGAAACCATTCTATTAAGTGAAGTATCCCAAGAATGGAAAAACAAGCACCACATGTACTCACCATCCAATTGGTTTTAACTGGTCAACACCTAAGTGCACCTATAGGTATAACATTCACTGGGCGTCGTGCAGATGGGAGGTGGGAGGAGGGGATGGGCATATACATACATAATGAGTGAGATGTGCACCAACTGGGGGATGGACACGCTTGAAGCTCTGACTCGGGCAGGGGCATGGGCAATATACGTAACCTAAACATTTGTACCCCCATAATATGCTGAAATAAAAAAATTAAAAAATAAATAGAAATACATGCTTATTGTAGAACAAATGAAAAAACTACAGACAATAAAAAAAACCCAGTAAAAATTATCCTACTCCCATGAACTCCCCACTCTGATAAATACATTTAACATTTTAGCGAGAGTCTGCTACCCTTTCTAGGGCTATATATTCATGAGAGTCACATGCACATATTTTTCTTTTTAATTAAGGCGGGATCATATTCTACATGGTGTTATGTATCCTTCTTCTTCACTTAAAAATACTTTGGAAACTAGTGATAGAGGAGATGAGGGGACTTGCCTCGAAGTCGTGTTTGCACGGCAGTCACCTATTTTTATTTAGACCACATCTTTGAGAGAGGCTAAATCATGTGAACATCTTTCCACGTCCATAAATAGACTTCCACACCATAGCGTTTAATGGCTATAAACTAAGCGACTGTGAAGCTGTGCTATACTGTATTAAACCAATTCTCAATTGTTCAAATCTGTATTACTTTTATATTTGTACTAGGATAACAATGCCATGATAAATATCCTTTAAGTGAAATCTCTGCACACATCCCTGATTTTTCCTTAGATTAAATTTCTAGAATAGAAATTGCTGGAACAAAAAGTGCATATGCTACAGCTTTTGAAAAGTATGCTCACGCGGCTCTCCAGAGAGGTTGTACCAACATGCACTCCCACTAGTGGTGTACACAGAGTGCCACGCTAGCTCTTTTGAACAAAAGCTATCACCTAGGGCCCATGTAAACGTCACGACAAGCTTATTTCAACTCCATTCAAGGATCCGCCTATAGTATTGCAGCATGGAAGAATCGCCACTCTTGTTATTAGTATTTCATAGTCCGCCGAGGTGCATACTCAGTTTTGGTATGATGAGCTATGCAGCAGTTCACGTGCGTCTGAGTACACGCGAGGGACAGTATGTGAGAGCACCCAGCGCAGTGCCTGGAACACAGCAGGCGCTCAACACGTGCCCTGCATGTCCAGAATCGCTGGTGCGCTCAGAGCCCTGTCACCCTCACTGGGTGGCTATCTCCAGCCTCCCGTAGCTAATCTACACACCTGCTGGAGCGAATTATCAAACATGGAAGATGGGCATGGCCCTTCCTTGCTTCAGCGTCTTCAGTTATTCCCCATTGTCCCCGCACGCACGTCTGGACTTCGTGGGAAGGGTCAGAAGGCTCCCGATCTCGGGTCTCCCACGCCCACCCGGGTCCCAGCCACGCCCTGCCATGGGTCTCCCAGCAGCAGCTGGCCTTCATTGCTCTGTGACTTGGCACAGGGCTATTTTCTCTCCCTGAAACACACCTGTCTTCCTTTCTACCTGAACTGTCTCCTGGGAAACCTATGTTGACAGCCTCTCTACTTAGCCCATCCTTTCCTTCTAAACTCCCAGAAAACCTTGCCCAATTACTATTTACAACACATGTCCCATTGCACTGCAGTGACTGTTTCCCTGTGTCTCTCCAGCTAGGCTTGTTTTACTTATGCTCACATTCTCAACACCTGGCACCAAGCTTAGCACACAGTAGGTGCTTAATAAATGCTTCCCATATGAATGAATGAAATGAAGATGTCTGCTCCCCTTCCTCTCTTCCCTCCTTCCACCTGCCCCTCTGCAGGGCCTGTCCACAGCAGTCACCACTGGCAGCACACTGGAGTCACCACAGCACCTTCCCTACTCAGATGGCGTCCGGGTCTCACAGTTTATGAAACATACATCCCACAATACTTCTGTCTTAGGGTCCAGCAGAGTCAACGGAGCCAAGCGCTCTGCCACCATCTGCACCTTCAGGAAGAGACGCAGAGCTGGCGGGGCGCGGACAGAGGCTGGACGGGTCACCAGAGGCAGCGCAAATGGGAGCAGCTGGAGGGAAGCTGGGCTGAGTCTGGCTCCACGGCCCTACGGGGAGCCCACGCTGTGTGGCCGGAGGCGCACCGGGAAGGCGGGAAACAGGAGCCACTGCGCAAGAAGACACAGAAAGGCATGGGGAGAGGGGAGGCGGGCATGCAAGCATAGAGAGAGACAGGTGTGGGGTGCAGATCCCACTACGGGAAAGCGGCAGGACTGTAGAAGGAAGAGAACGAGGGAGCAGCCAGACCCCAGCTCTCGTGGGCGAGTGTGCCGCCGCCCTTCAGAGCACGCTCGAAGAGGTTTGTGCAGGAGATAGCCTTACCTTTTTACTCAATGTAATTGATGACTCTGTGACTTTAAATAAAAACCAGCTATTCGTGGGGAAGCCTGACAGGGTTTCTTTTAACTTAATGTTTGCTGAACCATCCCTTCTATCTCACTTACCTGATGTGGAACATATGCTGGGATCAGAATGACAGAGAATAAATCACCAGATTTGCTTGGCTTCTTTGAAAAATGAATTTGGGGGCTGAGATTTCTCATCAGTATCCATCTTCTCTGAGCAGCCTCCTGACAGGGCATCAAGCTTGGGGGATGTCCCGTGCAAAGGGACACGCGTGCCCAGAAGTGCCCAGATGCCCATGTCTGGCAACAGATCCATCACCTCGGGACACAGGCCAGGCCACCTGTGCTAGGCCGACAGGTGTACCCAGGGGAGAGTTTGAGAGCCTGCTGCAATCTCAAGAATAGGATACAACTATGGTCTTTACATGAAATCAACAAATATATATTGAGCTCTTAGTATGCACTGCACATGGTACAGCGGGAGGCTCAGGGGGATGGTGTCTGTGTACCGTGGGGCCGGGCCTGGGCTCAGGCCTGGGTTGAGCCCACCTCCTAACCCGCCACAGGCAACTGTGGACCTGCCTTAGTCTCATCTGTAGAATGAGATGGAGCTGCTTTATGGCTCAGTTTGCTCTGAGTTTAAATCTATCCCAGATGCTAAATAAAAGTTTCTTCCCCCACTGGATATGCCTAGAGGTTGCCAGAGCTCCTAGGCCTCTGGGCTGAAACAGAGGAGGGGCCAGGAAGCATTTGTACTCTGGAAATTTTGGATCAGGGTGAAAAGGGTGGGTGTGAATTTGCATGCAGTGTGGGTGTGAGTCGGGGTGATGTTTCCTCAGGGCTCAGTCTACATTTGATAGACTCTAACCAGAGCTGGGAAGAACAATTTCTATGCTAGCATTTTTGACTCCTGACCTTTGAAATTAATATCGTGTGATGCTGGACAAATAATTTAATATCTCTGGCATTGGTTTCCTCATCTCAACAATGGGGAGGTAAGTTAGATTGGAGACCTTTTTAACTTTTTCTTAGCATTCTTTTTCAGATTACAAAAGTCATGTATAGACATTATAAAAAGCTTGGAAAATACATACAAAAGCATAAACAAGATAATTCAAAATACCTGTTATTCCACCACCCATATTAACATTTGGGTGTATCTGCTTTCTCTGTGCAGAGTGTATTAGAGAGTGAAATCATATTGTGTACCCAATTTTGTATTATGCTTCCCCCCGTTAATGTTAAATTATCATAAGCATCTTCTCTGTGTCATTAAAAAATTATCTGGACCTCATGTTTAAGGTTCCTTCTGACACTAAGATTCTATGAAGAATGGGGCTCATCTCCTTTGCTATTAGACACATCTGTTCTCCTGCAGCAGCATAATTCACACGGGGAAAGGGGGAAGGTGCCCTTGGAAGGTGCCTCTCGACTCCCTTTGACCCTGCACTGTGCAAGGGCACTGATGGGATCCGTGGACCACCTGGCTCGCCCACTTTGATTTGCCACCTTAGCTCTCAAGAATAAAAGGAACGACGATGCTCCAAAAAAACTGAATATCATTAAGAATGACCTTATACATTAGTAGAAAAAGGGGCCACCTATGTGATAGATTTTCAAAGGTAGGGTTGCTAAAAATTTCCCTAAACTTCCCTTTCCCTTCTCCCTTGGCTATGAATGTTTAAAATTCCTTTTTTCATAAAACAAGACCTTTTGTTACAAAGTTAAGATTTTAAATAAAAATGATTTTGGGAAAGTTAACACAATGATGAAAATTCACACCAAGACCAAAGCAGAGACAACTGCTAAGTGCTCAGCATGTAGTTTCCTCTTCCTGGGCTCACAGCAAGGAAGACTGCCATGACTCAGCCTTCCTAGAAGCGAGGTTCAGGCCATGAGACTGAGTTCTGGCCACTGGCATGTGGGTCGAAGGAATCTAAGTGACTTCCATGCCTGGGTCTCAAAACAGCCCTGCCCGGTCTTTCAGCCCTCTCTTCCCCTCCTGGCCCCACTTCGGAGGTGATGAGTTTAAAATGATAAAGCTCAGAGTAGAAAAAGGCTGCCCAAGCTCCCCCAAAATCTGATAAGAATAAGAAATAAAGCTTTGCGTGCTAAGTTTGACGTTTATTTGTTCCTGCAGTTTAGCCTACCTTATTCAGACTAGTGCAAAGATACAAATAACTGATAACAGATCTTTCTGCGAGACTAGGTTTGGGTACAAGAGAAGATGAGGAAGAAAGTACAGGCTCCTAAACCTGGCTGGAGGAAATTCAGTCTGGAGAGGATGCAGGGGTACCACTAGCCCATACAACACCTGTTGTGTGAATTCGAAAAAGGAATCTCAGGCTAACAACTCTACATGCTATATATGTACACGGGAATTGATCAATTAAATACGTGGATGGCAGATGGCAGGAGACAGTTCCTCACTGTTGGAGCGGGAGGGTGTAGATAAGCAAAAGGAGGCAGCTAGAATGATCCATGTGTGTAGGAGCAGAAGCTATGAGCTGGCTGTCTCCTTGATGCTGAGCGGGTGTGGACCAAGGAAAGCCGTCTGGTCAGCAGCCGAGAGGTTGCAGGAAACAGCCACATCTCCAGTGACTGCAGTCACGTAGGAGTCCTGGGAATGTTCTTTGAACAGAGCATCTCAAAATATAGGGATTGCGGAGTAAATGGCCATCTGTTTCCTGCCCTCGAGTTCCCTTGTTCCCTCTTGAGTTGTACGAATAAAAGCAATGTGTGCACCAGAGACGGGGCTCTTTGCTCTTAGAGCATCGAGTGCCCCGCGCCCACTTGTCCTGATAATCGGCTACTTTGTCTTCATTTCTGCAGCACAGCTTGGTTTGGGGTTCCCTGTGCTGAGCTGCACTCAGCACATGTGGAAACGGATTAGACTCGGAGACATCAGTGTGAACTTACGTTTAGCTTAACACAGGTACTGGTGGTTACACGGCAACGTCTGCAGCTATGTGCATGTGCGGCTGGCATACACGCACACATCTCCTGGTTCCGCCTGCTGAGAGGGCCTCGGAGCGCAACACTGCGGCGGCTGTGAGCACGCCTGACACCCGGATTTCAGTTTCTAACACCGTTCTCTACAGGAGGAGCCAGGGATCCCCAGGAAAGGGCCGGGGCTAGGACGGGGGCAGGAAATGCACAAGATGCGCCATCGCAGTGCCAGAAGCCAAGGAAGTGCTCTGCATTAGTTGCCTAGAGCCGTCATAACACATAATTACCAACTCCGCGGTTTAAAGCAACAGAAATCTAGTCTCTTGCTGTTCCGGAGGCTAGAAGTCTAAAATCAAGGTGTCTGCAGGACCGTGCTTCCTCTCAAACCTGGAGGGGAGAGTCTTTCCCTGCCTCTTCCTACTTTCTGCTGTTTTCAGGCAAACTTGGCATTCTTTGGCTTGTAAACGTATCACTGCCATCTCTGCCTCGGTTGTGGCGTGCCCCTCTTCTCCCTGCGTATCTCTCCCCTTTTCTCACAAGGACACTGGTCACATTGGACCAAGGGCCTGCCCTAGTCCAGTTAGCTAGTCACATCTGCAATAACCCTATTTAAAAATAAGGTCACCTTCCGAGGTACTGGGGTTTGGACTTCAACGTATTACATTGGGAGGGGCCAAAATTCAACCAATAACAGCCCCCCAAAATCTACAATAATGGGGGTATATCAAAGGGACAGATGAACCAATTGAAAGAGCTCCCAAGGGCCAAGGATGGAACACTTTGAACCACAAAATAAGGTGGTATGGGATTACAATCCGAAGCATGAGCCCACACCCATGCACATGCACGAATGAGCGGAGGAGAGCAGACAGACCTCCAGGATGAAGAATTCCAAATAATTTGTGTTGACATTTCACCCTCAAGGAGGTGGAGGATAACTCCCCCTTCCCTAAGTGTGGGCTGCACGTAGCACCTTCCTTCTACAGAATGTGATGTGAAAAGTGTGGAAAAAGAGGAATGTTACCTTGGGGAAACCTGACAAGCCACCTCAGCCGGGGAGCAAGGTGGGCGTCAACAGAGAGCAGTCACAGTGCCAGCACTGGCCCTTGGCAGGACGCGATAAAATGGCACTCTGCCTCTGGGGACTTCTTCCCGACCTCACGCACAAAGCACATCAAACAGATCCCAACAGGCGGACGTGCAACAAGATACCTGGCCAGCACTCCTCAAAATGTGTGCGGGTCGTCGAGAACGAATGAGACCTGGGAAGCCGGCACAGCAAGAGGAGGCTACAGACACAAGACTGTTCGTGTGCTGTGGTCTCCTGGTCAGCTCCTGGGACAGGAAGGGGACATTAATTAAAAACTAAGGACATCTGAATGACGTCTGGGCCTTAGTTAATAAGAAGGTATCGTTCTTATTATTTGATTTGTTGTCATTGGTTATAACAAATGTACCATACTAACACAAGATGTTAACAATAGAGAAAACTGGGAGTAGTGTATATAAGATCTCTATTTGTAAATTTCAGTAAATCAAATATAAAACTGCTCTCAAATAAAAAGTTTACTTTTAAAAAATGGTACTCCTAGAATAATAAGTGAACATAGCCTCACATGACTTGGTCAGTGGCTAGTAGGCTGGGTGTCGGCCTCCACTCACATCCTCAGTGAGGCACACTTGCACAGTGGACAACCTGCACAGCCCATGTGGCAGTCCTACAGTCAGTCTTACTCTCTATCACCATACTACTTAGCGCTTCCTCTGCATCAAACATAGTACTAATTTGTGCTAAAAATAAAAGGATAGTCTAGTTGCATCATAAATGGATGGACTACAGAGGATCACTTATGAGTGTCCAGGAGAAATCTCATGACCCACCAGTGGTCAATGGATTTATTTTCAAGAAGCACTGCCTTCAAAGCCGAGAGAGTTACAGCTCTGGTTTTCTACCTGTTTGGAGGTAGAAAAAATAAGTGTGTTCAGAATGATGGTGTTCTTATGGGGAAAACGCTCTCAAATCACATTTTGCCTGCAAAGACAATGTAGGGGAGAATCTTATAGTGACCTCTACTGAGCCTCACTGGGGCAAAGGTGTGTGGAGGGCGCAAGGGCGGGAGACAAGCGAGGCCCGCCCAGAGCTTTGCCCTCAGAGGGTTGTTTTCCATTATTTGCATGTGGCTCACTGTTGGTGAGCCAGGCGTCTCTGTGTATGAAAACCTCTTAATACAGCAGAAACAAGCATTTTGAGTTATGCATGACGAGTCTGACATTAATTCTCTGCTTTTCACCCTAATAAAGAAATGCATCAGTATGTTTCTTCCCAAGGCTGCCTCTACCTCCCACAAGGTCAGAGCCTCATTTATTTCTGTCTTGGCCATCACATGCCTGTGATATGAAGTCCTCCAGGGGAGTAGGGGGGACTTCCTAAGGGGCCTTCTTTCTAAGGGGCAAGAGAGCCCAGGTTGCTAACATCCAATGCAATGCAAGGGTCATGTAATGTCCCCCCAAATATAGAACAACACTGCTGATTAAAAAGCTTACAGAATATGGTTAGGCTAAAATGTGGATGAGAAAGCAATTTGTTGGTGTGTACCAGCAGTCAAAAAAATGTTCATGGCCTTTGACTTAGTAATGTCACTGTTGTCAATCTGCTTTAAGAAAATAATCCTAGACACCAAAAAGAGATCACAAATGTAACAGCAAAAACAGTCTTTAAATATTCAACAGTTGAAAAAGGGTTAATTACGGTTCATAGACTTGATGGAATATTATGGAAGCATTAAAATGATCATGTATGAGAATTATGTAACATGCACATTGCATATCATAACTATGCTAAGTGAAAAATGGGGAAGATAAAAAATAAGTAAAGATAATTACTACTATGTTAAAATATGCATAAGAAAAAGACTCAAAGGAAATTCACCAAAATGCTAACAGTGCTTGTATTAGACTGGTGGGAGTTCAGTTGATTTTTTACTTTTCTCTAGTTTCCAAATTTTCTATGGTGTGGCAATAGTGTATTATAATGGAAAAAAATATTTTAGAAATGTGTCAAGTCCTGTCCCCCAATGCATATGAATAGTAGAACCATGTTCCACTGTATTTGTAGAAACATGAAGTGGTCATCAATAATAAAATAGCCTTAAGAAAAATTAATGGCATTACAAGAATAAAACCTGGAAAAAAATAGTGTGATGATTTCCTGACAGAGACACACTGACTTCCTCCAGGATAAGATTTGGGATAACCTTTTTCTCATTAAAGTGACTGAAGTTTTGTCAACCTAGGCTGCTTGGGGAAAATGGGCCCGCTCTGAGCCTGATGCCGCAGACGGGTGCCAAGTAGCGAATGCCCTGCTTACTTCTCTGCCAGCCTTCCCCACACCAGGCTCCTTGGGCTGAAGCCACGGGACACTGGCTGGGCTGGTGTGCTCGGAGGGCACCCTGGATGGAGCCCTCATTTGATTCCCTAATGGGGCCAAGCGCTGCCGGCCAGGCAGCCAGTCACTGCGGAAGGCTTGCAGGAAAGGAGCCAGGGACCAGAGCTGGGCTTTCCTGATGAGCAATCAGGAGCTGCCATTGCTGCGAGCGGGATCTGAAGGGAGAGGCAGGGGCTCCCTGCGCATCCCCTTATTGTAGTTAGAGGGAATCTCCGCTGATGAGGCACAGTGGCCTTTGGCTTCTGCTGCAGTAATGGCAAGGGCAGGGCCAGCTGCGCTATTAGTAGGAGTGAGGGCCGAATGCAATGTCAGCTGAGCCGGGGCCCTCACAGGAGAGGACAGCAGACTGAATAAATGACAGAACGACGAAACGATGGAGTCAACCAACCTGCAGCTGGAGGGCGTCCCACTGCACACGTCTCCAGGACCCTCTTTGATTCGCAACATGTGGCCTGCACGGGAACAGCCTGCTCCATGTGTGGGGAGTGTGCACAATTGATAATATCACAAGGGCCAGTAATCTGATGGTTTATTGTTCGCATAATTTAAATCCTTGCCCGATGCTGAAAACAATGTAATTCGCCTTACCCGAATCAACGTAAACACATCCCAAACACACAACAGAACTCTCTTCATACTGTTTTTCTTGCCAAAGCTCAAGAATGGAAACTCTACTTTTCATGCAAACTTCTGACATCTTTTCATGTTTTTCACACGAGGAAAAGAAGACTGGTTCTTTTTTCCTGGAAAGATACATTTTTAATGAATGTAAATGTTCTTTCGGTTCCTTAGTTTGGCAGAAGGGATGGCACACCTTGGACAGCCAGTCTCAGGCACATAATTGACTTGCTTCTTGTTATTTCTTTTCCCTTTCATTACCCAGTGAAGCACTAATGCTCTCTGCTTGCGCCTTTGTTTCTGCGCTTGTCATACCTCCGCCAGCAGAGACAGCGTGCCCTAGAAGGGAACACTCCCGGTGAATTGGCCTCACTGGATTGTCTTCTGACAATGGAAGCAGGTCTGCTCTGACATGTCAACTCTTCACTCTGCTTCCTCTTGGCATTCAAGTTTTTACTTATTAAATATCTACTATGTGCCAGGCACTATTCTATTTAATTCTCACAACTCTATGATGCAGCTATTATACTATTATCATCATCATCCTCATTTTACAGGTGGGGAAACTGAGGCACGGGAGGTCCAGTAACTTGCTGTAGCTGATCCCTGGCAAACTTGGTGGCCTGGCCCCAAAGCCATGACATATCCTGCCTCCCATAGCATCTAACATCTGCTAGGCATTGCGTGTGGGGTAGTGGGGCGAGAGCTGGGGTCAGGACAAAGATGACATATGCGCAGTCTGGAAGGAAATCATTTCTAGCCATCTTTTTTCCATTCCTATGGACACTGCCTCCCAGGGCTGCTCTCCAGGTCCTAATTCTTTCACATTCCTCTTGGTCTCATTGGGTTTCCACTTCCACTTGCTGAGATTCAATTTTCATCACGTGCTGGTCTGAGAGGTTATACGAATTGCATTCTGCACTTCTGCAGGGTCTGTAGCCCGAGGTTTTGAGACTGAGACAGGGCTGTGCTCCTTTCCTTGCCTCCTCTGTTTCCTAGTCTCCTAACAGGAGCTCTGCAAAGTGGCAGACACTCCTGTCAGAGAAGTTCGCAGGAACTTCTCAGGGTACCCACCTGGAGGGAACCTGCAGCATCAGCCACCGCCCCCACCCAGCTCTAAGGATGGAGCGAGGACCTGTGCTCTGCCCGCTGCGCGGGAGTTGCTCTGTGCTCGGGTTAAAAGCCTGCTTAGCCTCACCAGACCCATCACCATGAGTTCTCTACGCCGTTGACCACAAAGGCCGTGCAATCACTATCAGAGGAACTAACTGTTTTGATCTGCAGACAGTCCGAGTTCAATCTGGAGTCTTCCAGGCAGCTGCACATTATATTACCCACGTCACAGGGCAAGGAGAGAGAAATAATGGACTCTTCTGTCAATTTCAGTTCCCAAATCATGACCTCTGTCTGTAGAAAATCAGCATTCTAAATAATCACTCCATCAAGGGGTGCTATCTATCAAGCACCTATTGGGGTGTGAGCTGGGCACTCTTTCAGGCTTTCTTTGACTCAGCGACCAGCGGGGCTGTGCCCCCCCACCCCCAGCTCCCATGAGGTCCTGTGGGTGGCTCTGTCAGTGCAGTGACGATGCTGTGACGCCAGTGCCTGTCTCCCCAGCGTGATCATGAGCTCTTCAGGGCCGGGACTATTCCTCACCACCTTTGCATCCCCAGTGCCAAGCAGCCCTGGCACATATTAGGCACTTAATACAGGTTTGCTAAATGCTGATAACTCTCATATTTCCAGCACCAAATCTACAAGCTGAGAATAGCTGTGTCCATCGTTTCCTTCTCCTGTGCTCTCATATGCAGCACCTCTCATGACCAAGCTGGTCCTTGCCAAGGGTGTGGCCATCTCCTCCCCTTCTCAAGGTCGCCCTCCGTCAGTCAGCCCCTCTCTCTTCTGCATCCTGAAGCTCTTTCTCTCATCCCTGGATCATTCCCACAAGGGAGAAAGTGAGCAAACCCACACTCAGTTATATCCTGCTCTTGAAACCTCCCATCCCCGAGCCCACACCTAGTTCTGGCCACCATCCCACCTCTCTGCAGCCTTCTCAGAAAGACTTCTGGAAATGGTCGTCTACACGCACTGGCTCCATGTCCCCTCCTCCCATGTGATCTGGAGTCTACTCTTCCTTGTTTATACTCTATAGTTCCAAAGATTATTTGCTCTTGTCAACCTCCTGAGCTGCCAAATCTTGGAGCCCCTCTGTCTCTGTCTTGCTTGAGCTCTAGGAAGCATTTCACACTGGCTCCAAATCCAGTTCCCCTCAGCGTTGGTGTCAGGGCACCCGTGCACCCCATTGTCTTCCGCCTATACCTCTCTTGCAGCTTCTGCTCCCCATAGGGTCTTCCTCCCACGCCCTGGATCAAGGGCCTTGGCCTTGGCCTTTCTCTTTCTACACCCTCTTCCACAGTCTCATCAGCCCATCACGTGTGGCTGGCAGTTTCCACACTTCCATCTCCAGCCCCGTCCTTCCCATACCTCCAGCCGCCAACTTGCCACCACTTCTAGATGTCTCCCGGGGTCTCAGTGACCAGCTCCGAAGCAGGCTCCGGATCCCTCACTGCTCTCCCAGACCACAGGCCCTCCAGTCTTCCCTGTCTGACTGACTCACACCTCTGTCCACCGGCGCTCACGTCGCAAACCTCAGCAGCGCCCTCCACCCAACCCGCTCTGCACAGGGTCCTCCCGCTGCCCCGAGGTGTGCTCGCTCGCTGCCTCTCCATTGCCTCTCCGGCCCTGGTCTAGCTCCCTGGGCACTGCCCTGGGTTCCAGGCGTATAGTGCCTCATTAAACAGACCGGGGCACCATGCTCTGCTGGATGAATAAATGCGTAAAAGACTGGGTAGATAATAAGAGGAAAGGCCTAGGGCCTTGGGTTCCCAGTCAAAGGTGTAGCCTCCCGGTCCTCATGGCAAGAGGCTCTTGCCTGATTAGTTTGGTGACGTTGGTCATAGCCGTTAGTCTTTGCAACACTCAGTTTCTTGATCTATAAAGTGAAGCTAGTCACACTTAACTCACAAGGTTATTGTAAGGAGTCAATAGCATAATACCTAGCATATAGTTAGTGCTCAATTCATGCTTAATTAAAAAAAAAAAATACCTGTAAAACAAATGACCCAGCCATTTGGTCAGTTATTTTTTTCCCATTGATTTGGCATGTGTCACACCCAGCTTGATGTAACCCTAAACAGCGTATGAATAAATGAATGAGCACAAATCGCCAGCGAATCAGAAGAAAGAGTGATTTCAACCCTGATCCCAGCCTTGCTGGGCCGGCAGTGGCTGGAGCTCAGCTCTGCGGAGCAGCCCTCTGCGTGGGAGGGGGGCCTCCCGCAGATCGTCCCTGTATCCGCTGTGGCCGGGCTTTGCCACCGTCTCCTGCTACTGCTCCCACTCCCAGGGGGCAAGTGATGGGTGGAAACATCATAAACAAGAACAATGCCTATTGTGCTCTGCTTAGAAATGGCCTGTGTTCTTTTAAAAATTATGAATAAAATAATATACTGTCTAAATTGCGTGGTGTGGAGGATTTGCAAATGAGAATGCAAATGAGAATGAGGTCACTCCTTAGATTTGGAAGGAAAAAAATGAGTGGCCCCTGAAAGAGACTTTTTCTGCCATTAGGGTAGTGAGGGAGAAACCATCTCTGGTGACAAAGGATTGGAAATTGCCTCCTGAGCGCTGCCTGTCTGCTTCCGGAGAAAGGTCTGTGTTTAAGAAACCTCTTACGGAGGAGAGAGTATACGTTTTGGGCTCTGTACTGGCAATTTGGCTGGTATTTGTAGACCTGATGAGACCAGAAATAGCTGAGGTATTAAATCCCGAAGGGAGGGCAGGTGTTACAATAAAACCCCAAGCCATCCTCCCTAGCCTGGCCTAGGCAGCTGCCAGAGCACAGGCTGCTGATCACGGAGCTGCATCTCGGCCTCAGCTTAGGCGAAAAACAGCCTTCTGGCATTTATGGGATTTGTAGAAAATTGTACATATCATGCAGATCTATTACCTTTTCTTGCCCTTCTTTCAAAATAAATGAATTCATTGGGCGCTTATGAGAATGAGTGGCTGATGGGAGGAGGCTGGAGACAAGCCTCCTGTAGGCAAAGGTATCTGTGGGCAGCTTCTGAGCCGGGGGACAGGGCTACAGCCACCCACACAGCAGGGCCTGGGTCCCAGGCCCAGGCCAGGTGTGTGTCCTACCCCAGTGGGGGGCGGGGGATGGAGACAGCGGGCCAGACCATGCCTTCCTTTGTTTTCAGAATCCTTTCTTTGTAGACGCCTTTTAGCAGGTGCAGGGACAGCTGCAGGGCTGTAGGGGCGTCCTCTCAGAGTGTGAGATGTGACAGCAGACAGCACTGATTCACACTTGCTGTCTGCTTCTGAAACAGACTAGAGGGAACAGGAGGGCCCAAGGGGGAGGGAGGTGGGGCTGCTCTCAGAGGAGAACAGGTGGAATTCATCTGTGGTGTCATCCTCCTCTCTCCACACCACCCTTTCACAACCTTGGTGTCCCTGCGACCTTCCCAACGCCAGCCTCGCCTTTGGGGGAGGCTTGCTCTGAGCTGGCTGGGGGAGAAATCGAGCCTGTGGAGTCTTAGGATAGGAGGTGGCACGGTGCGCGTGGATCCCATCTCTGAGGATAGGTGGACCAGGAGGCGTCAGGTCCCTGCTCTGTCACCAGCTAGTGGACCACTGTGAGCTGCTTGACCTCAGTGCTTTCCAATCTGCAAAGGGGCATCATCGACCACCTGTGGGCTGTGGTGAGCATGGGACGGAATCAGGAGTGGTACTGGCAAAGCTGTGCTCATGTAATCCTCAAAACAACTCCATGAGGTAGGTGCTATTACCACCTTCATTTCTTGGGTGAGAAAATGGAAATGAGGAGTTATGTAACTTGCTCCAAGTCACACAGCTAGCAAGGGACATGCCTGAGTTGAAACTAGGCGGGTTACTGCCAAAGCTGTATGTTTAACCAGTCAACTCCACTAGATTGTGAAGCTGAATCTTCACCTACCTGATGGCCTAGCCATTGTTCCAGGCATAAATCCTATCGTCTCAGAAAACATACGAGGCAGTTACAGCAGCATTGCTTATAACAGCCCCCAAACCAGACACAGCACAGTTGCCCACTAATAGGAGAGTAGATACATAAATTACAGCACATGCACGCAATGCTATTAACAACAGTCACCAGCAAGAACACAGATAAATCTTAGAACACAATACTGAGTACAAAAAGCAAACTGAAAAATACTATATAAATTCTGAATCCAGTTTTATAAAGCTCTAAACAAGCAAAACTAAAATATATTATCTAGGAATATACATATGTGATGAAACTACCAAAGAAAGAACAAAAGAAGATGAAGAACAGTGATTTCTTCTTATGGGAATAGAGGAGACACAGGGCTGGAGGCAAGTTCTAGTTCTTCCATTGGGGGGTTTGCAGACGGCCATCTCACTATTAAGCTGACTCTCGGCCGTCCATATTCCCATGTCTGTCTCAAATATTGCAATAACATCAAAGTACTCAATATTTTACATATATAAAATGATAACATTTTTTATCTCCCCACTCCCATCCGTCTCCAACAAACAAAGACTTGTAAGGTTTATTGCTCCAAAGCAGAAGGCGAGAAAATGACCTTTTTAAGGGAGAAAATAGGCCAGAACATGTGGAAGATGCTTGAAATTCCTTTAGACTCTAGGAGAAAAACCATAGTGCAGGCAATCTCTGGGTGGGGTGAGTGGTCGGGCTCACCCTCTTGCCCTTCCAAACCATTCTTAGTTCCTTTGGACATGAACACTGAGTCAAGGGTCCAGTGAGTTAGCCAGTGAGTTAAGAAGAAAGATGACGATTGGTATACCACCACCAAATGTCACCAGGGAGCTCCAGCAGAAGGCTCATGCTATGGCTGGCCCTGGGTGGACAGCACTGGCCACCGAGAGTGACTCCTGCAGAGGAATCAGGGCAAGGCCAAGGTAAGTCCTTCCTAAGAGGGAGTAGTTGAGGAAGCATGTCAGAATTTGAGAGACTAAACTAGTGCACCCAAAGAGACTGAGAATTAACTAAGGGAAATGCATAAATTACTGCACTGGACAGAGTTTCCTGGAGTGAAGGAAAAGCCCACACACGCTCACGAGGTGCTCAGATAAGGAGAAGGCAGACACGGATAACTCCAGTTCCTCTGCATATCCGAGCTCTATTATGAATACATTTGCAATCCAAATACACATGTTGCTTCTCTTCACTCTCTCCCAGTATCTGGATTTTAAAAATAAGTGCCTATTTAAAATCTGTAAAGTTACATAAAGGCCTAAAGGAATGCATTTCTAATGGTTGAATTTCCAGTGCTGGTGATAGGCTGAGTGATAACCTGAATGGAAAGAGACGAGGGCTAGATTAAAACACCTAATGGTGCAGTGTGCACCATCTGGGGGATGGACACGCTTGAAGCTCTGACTTGGGCGGGGCATGGGCAATATACGTAACCTAAACATGTGTACCCCCATAATATGCTGAAATAAAAAAAATAAAAAATAAAAATAAAAAAAACATTTAAAGGACACAAAGCACTAAAAATAGTATAGTCTGACTTCAAGCTGTACTATAAAGCAATAATAATTAAATCAGCCTGTGAGTGGCATAAGAACAGAAGCATTGATGTTTGGAATTGGTCTGAGATTCCAGAGATGAAACCATCTGCATATAGTAACCTAATCTTTGATAAAGCAGACAAAAATATACATTGGGGAAAAGAATCTCTCTTCAATAAATGGTGCTAGGGAAATTAGATATCTACATGCAGAAAAATGAGTCAGGATCCCTACCTTTCACCTCTCACAAAAATCCACTCAAGATGGATAACAGACTTAAACCTAAGGCATGAAACCCTAAGAATTCTAGAAGAAGATGTTGGGAAAATCCTTTCTGACATCGGGCTAAGCAAAGAATTTTTAAGAAGACCCCCAAAGCAATATCCGCAGCAACAAAAATAAACAAATGGGATCTGATCAAACTAAAAAGCTTCTGCTCAGCCAAAGAAACTATCATTAGAGCGAATAGACCACCTACAGAATGGGAGAAAATATTTGCTCTCTACTCTTCCGATAAAGGTCTGATACCAAGAATCTATCTAGAACTCAAAAGAATTAACAAGAAAAAAGCAAACAACCCCATCAAGAAATGGGCAACGGAAATGAACAGAAACTTTTCCAAAGAAAACAGAATAATGGCCAGCAAACATATAAAAAAATGCTCAACATCTCTAATCATTAGAGAAATACAAATCAAAACCACAATGAGATATCATCTAACCCCAGTGAGATTGGACCGTATCAAGAAATCCCAAAACAACAAATGCTGGCGAGGAGGTGGAGAGACAGGAACACTCTTACACTGCTGGTGGGACTGCAAATTAGTGCAACCTTTGTGGAAAAGAATTTGGAGATACCTCATACAGCTAGAAATAGAAATACCATTCGACCCGGCAATAGCATTGTTGGGCATCTACCCAAAAGAGCATAAGACTTTCTATTATAAAGACATCTACACCCGAATGTTTATGGCGGCACAATTCATTATTGCACGGTCATGGAAACAACCCAAGTGCCCGCTCACGCCTGTAATCCTAGCACTCTGGGAGGCCGAGGTGGGCGGATCGTTTGAGCTCAGGAGTTCGAAACCAGCCTGAGCAAGAGCGAGACCCCATCTCTACTAAAAATAGAAAGAAATTAATTGGCCAACTAAAATA
>CAUYPO010006612.1:0-79742 GCA_963574435.1 Cheirogaleus major | reverse complement strand
AGCCACAGGGACATCCAAAAAGGCACAGAATTGAGTCAGTTGTTCAACAAATTTGGGACCCCACCATTTGCTCTTACAAAGCGAAGTACTTGCAGGAGGGGACAGTGGGAGAGAGAGTGGCCTCTGTGACCGAGGGCAGCCGCCTGTCTTTGCACAATGCATTAGTGACCGACAGTGAATTAACCCAGCCCTTCCAATCCCTTTGCTTTTGTAGATAAACCCCAGCGGCCGCGTCCTATGGAGTCAGTAGGTACATGCGTGCACACACACGTGAACACATGCACACACGTGCACACCCTCAACTCATCCCTAAAGGGTCGAAGGTTAAAAATGGATCCAAAGCATGTGACCTCCTCCCTCAGGTATGTGTAATTAGTGGTTCCAAAATCCATCCGGAATCTCACCCTGACTGTGGGTGTTTGAGATTGTTCAGCTCGTCCCTGGCCGGATTCCCCAAGATCTGTGGTCACATAGACCCTGGAGGGCCAGAGGGCTGCCGCCCTTGTGGTGCGCCAAGCCCACCTCTAGCACAGACCATCGATCTCTTTCCAGAAGCTGAGCCTAAGACCCGACTTCCCTGTGTCTTGAACGTGGACTGCCACACCTGAAATAATCAGCTTTTCTAAAAAACCAAATACTCCTCCCCCTTTGTCCCCCCTGCTCTTTCCATGCGCCCCAAGCAGCAAGACGGCTTCTCGGAAGCCGTTTATTTAGGTGTTTCCATGCTACACTGAGATTCTCAACTCCGTGAGACGTGCCCTCCTCCTTTCCTGCTTCCTTCCCATTCGATGCCAAAGCCTCTCCTCCAGCCTCAGAGCCTCCGTGTGGTTCAAGCCACAGATTCCGTCTCTGCCTCCCTGCAGAGCACACCCTCGCTCCTCCGACCTCTGTCCTGCACAGAAGGCCGATCCTGCCCTCCGTCAGAGAGGACGCCAGTGCCGCCAGTTCTTTCCAAAAGGAAAACGGGAGAAAAAGCCACCCAGACTGTGGCCTTACTTGTCACTCCCGGACACCAGGGGCAGACCGGCCTCCCCTGCTGTCAGTGGCTTTTTGTCACTTGTTTTGGGCCGTTCACATGTGGTCTATAAGGGCGGGCGCTTCCTTGGCTGAGCGGAGAGCGCTCGTGGGCCCGCTGGCAGCGTCCGGGCGGGGGGAGAGCGGCCCCGTCAGGGCTGACCGCTCTGTGACACCTTCTCCCACCGACCGTGGGGAGACTGTGCCA
The DNA here is from genome assembly GCA_963574435.1 of Cheirogaleus major. Taxonomy (NCBI): domain Eukaryota; kingdom Metazoa; phylum Chordata; class Mammalia; order Primates; family Cheirogaleidae; genus Cheirogaleus; species Cheirogaleus major. The sequence goes on along the minus strand of CAUYPO010006612.1, from coordinate 78,520 downwards.
CAGGCAGCCTGTGGGGTCCTTGGATGCACTGCGAGTGTCACTTACAGTGATGGGGGCCGGCAGCATCCCTGCCCCCGAAGGTGCTTTGAACCCCGCTGGAGAGCAGACGTCGCGCTGTGCCGCCACGCGGGGAGGCCAGAGTCAAAGCTGCCTCTGCCGCCTCCCTCCCTGCCAAGTCACCAGGGAGAGGAGGGGACAGCGTGGCCTTCACACACAGTTGGTGCTCAGCAAAGGTTTGGGGAAGGGATTGTCCTGGGGGACTGTCAGGCGTTGTTGACTTATCCATCAAAATGGAACTTTCCAGAGACTCCAGTGAGCAGGGCCAGGCACAGGCCCCTTCCTTCTGCATCCCTGAACCCTGCAGGGTGACTGTGGAAAAGGCTCATGGGCTCTGGGACCCCCTGTTTCCCACTGAGTCCCAACAACAGGGCAGGCCGCCGGGGTGCTGGGAGTGGAGCCCAGACACCGACCCTCACAGAGCGCCAGCTCCGAGCCAGAGACCACCGGTCACCAGGGACAACGTGAGGGCGGCTCGGCATCTGGCCATCTGCTTGTACCAGGGCTTTGTTGTCACGGTGATCACAGATGCATTGGTCCAGGGACCCCCGAACCTGGCCTCCTAGTCACTCATTCATTCATACAGCGACATTCACTCATTCGCCAAACAGTGCATGTGCCAGACACAGAGCGGGAGCCGGTCACGGGGTGGACACTGCACACAAGGCCCTGCTGCCTTGGGGCCGACACTCCAGGGAGGAGGCGGAGACCAAAGGGAAACAGAACGTGCACGGGAGCATCAGGTGGCGAGGACCACTGCGGACGAGGGAAACAGGACGGCGGGTCAGTGAATGGGGGGGAGGCGATGTGACAGGGCCGGCCACGCAAAGCCCTCCTGGGGAGGTGACATCCGAGCGGAGGACAAACGATGGCAGGAGCCAGCCCTGAGAAGCGCACGGGCCACAGGGCGGTGGGGCCCTGAGGAGGGAAGAGCCTCCCCTGGTGGGGACAAGGACCGAGGCCGGGCGCCTGGAGCACAGAGGTCAAGTGGGGGGACAGGGGGTGAGGGCTAGGGCCACAGGCCTTGCAGGGACTTTAGGCCAGGAAGGAGCTCAACTCATCCGCTGGGGACCGATGCAACTGACTGTGGAAGGACCCCTGGGCTACTTCCGGGCTCGGCGGGCTGGGGATGGGCCCACCCTGAGCATCTGACCCGGCACAGCCCTGGCACAGTGCAAAGCCCGCTCTGATGACGGCTCGGCCAGGAGACCTCACCACCTCCGGGGCAGCTGATCACTCCCGGGGCAGCTCTGCCTGGTTCAGAGGAATCTGCTCCTCAAAGCCAGTCTTGCCTTCAGGTTTGGAGTCACATGGAATTGCTCCTTCACAGGGAAAAAAATCAAAGCTACAGAGTCAGCACCTTAGAAAACTCCCTGCATCTTCTCCTTGTCAGCCAAGCAGCCCCGGGTCCCTCTACTCCCTGCTCTTGGGGAGGCTCCGAATCACTCTCAGCCATGTATTTTCAAAATCCTTTGTCCTGGAACATAAACAGTAACAAACCAATCGAGGACTTGGGATCAGCAGCTTACATGTGTGACCGCCCGGACTTTGGGCAGCCCTTTAAGGTCAGCCCTCTGCATGCCTCACTCCCATTCCCCTGTAATAGCCCCGAATGTCTGTAATGCAGCTTGTCATTTGCCAGTGAGATTTAGAGAGCAAATATCCTGAGAAAAGGCAAACTGTTGATCTAATTTATACTAAGGTGTAAATGATTATCCCCCCAATCTTCTGATAGGTGAATAGGGCAAGCAGCATCAGGCCCATGGACAACTAGGGATGGGGGAAGTAGAAAAAAGGAAAAACTTTCCACAGCAAAAGGAAAGGGAAGAAGGAAAAGATTTAGGGAAGAGAGACAAGGAAAACCTTTATTTCCTGCTGGTCTGGCCTGAACTAACCCAGCTCTTCCCTGCCATCTTCCCTGCTATTGAGGCCAGCACCGTCAGGGAGGGGACCACTGTCTGATCCTGGGGGCGATTTTAAAGTTCACCTGAGTCCAGGGCATCCATCTGAACAGTCTCTCCAGGGCCAAAATAGGACCAAGAACAAAGGAGAAAAAGGTTGAGACCCAGGAGGGGCCCCATGGGGACTGAGAAAGAACCTGTCTCCCAGATAAGCACCTGGCTTTGGAGTTTCCCTTCTCATCTGTGTTGCTGGGGCCAGAGAACCAGCACCAGGAGGGCGGGGCGGGGGCGCTGAAGAAGAGACTTGGGACTCTTCCCGGCAGGTGCGCGGCAGTGAGGGGCTGGCTGGGAGGCCACCGGCTTCTAGCCCCCGAGCCGCGTGCCGGGCTGCAGCCCATCCACACGATCTAGGAGCCCTGGCGGAGCGGGAGGAAGCTGCCTAGTGTCCGTGGCTTCCTCCCTCCGGCAGCCGCAGACCCGCCAGGGCAGCGGAGAAGCCTCTCAGCTGCACCCCGTCAAGGAAACCACCTCTGTACCTCCCAGCAAAAATGATGTCGGCAGATGGCACCCCCACCCCCGCTCTCTGACCCGCTCCCAAGTGTAAAGACTTTCCCCCCAGATAAAGAAGAAAGAGGAACCAAAGAAGAGAAAGGAAGGGAAGAAAAACAGAAGGAAAAGTGAGAACCAGATTCAGAGACAGCAGAGACCTGAGCCTCGGAGGGAAGGGGAAGAACACGCCCTCCGGGCCGGCGTAGGACCCCTCCGTGGCATATTCTGGCGCTGGCGGTGACCTGATTTTCACTCATCAAAAAACAATCAAAAGAGTAGGGGAATAGTAAGACTTGAGAAGGCCAGGTCTTATTTCCCCAGAACAAAGGGGGTCTGGAGAGCTGGGCGGGGGGGACTGGGAGCCCTCGTCCCTCAGAGTGGCACCTGGTGCTCTTAGGAGACTGGCATCTTGTTATCATGTGTAACGAGACACCGAGAAAATAGTGGGCCAGACACTTGGGGACGGTAAGACGCGCATTAACATAAATTTAATCTGACGTCTAAGAAAGGCAAAAGCTGCTCAGCTAAAAGGCAGCTCTTGCAACAAGGCCGCTGGTCCCCAGGCAGAGGTGGGGCTGGGGTTGCTCTGATAGGGTTACAGATCCGGGCGGGCGGGAGGAGACGGGGTCACAGCTTTCCCACAGAACTCCCCCCGCCCCTCCCCTCCCCACCTTCGCTCGGCACGCGCGCTGGGCACTCTCGGGGGTGGCAGTCTCTGCCCCAGGAAAGCCCAGTGTCTTGTCCCGTGTTTACAAAATGCTCATCGAGATACTCACTTCTTCACCTGAGGACCTTAAAAAAATACAGATTCTAGAGCTTTTGGGCCCAAAAGAAGGCTGAAAATCTGTTATCTAAATTTATATCTCCTGAGTCCAGGACAGGACAATACATTAAGCCCAGAGGAGAAGGAAGCAAATTAGTAAAGAGAAGAACAGCAACCAATGACTTAGAAAACAGGTGCATAATGGAGACATGGACAAAGCTAAACATTGGTTCTTTAAAAGACTATAAAATTGATAAAACTCAATCAAGACTCAGGCCCAAGACTCCTAACGAGTAGAGGCCACGTGTCTAAATAGTTAAGTTGTAAATCAAACTAATAAACTATTAAATGAAATATTTTCTATCTTCTTACTCTGGCAAACCTACCGCTATACAACAGAGAAGGCTAAGTTCAACGTTGGAAGTCTCAGACTCTGGAAGAGGTATGCACTAGCAGATGGGGTGAAGGGGAGGTGGCACCTGTCCCTCACTCTGACCACGGGGGGAAGGACCATCCTTCCAATACAGGGTGTGGAATCAATAAACGCATGGATAGCCATAGGGGAAAGGTGAACCTTGACCTCCTTCCTTACACCATACACAAAGCCAATTCCAACAATAAGGCTTCTAAAAGATGCTGCAGTAGACTATCTTCACGACCTTAGGATGGAAAAACATTTCTTAAATAGGACAGAGAAAACAGTAACTAGGAAGGAAAAGACCGAGAAATCTCCATTAAAATTAGGAACTTCTGTTGATCAAAAGCCACCACTAAGTGTGTGACGCGGTGAGTCACAGAGCCGGAGGAGATTTTTAGAATACGTGTAAACCGCACAGGACTTGTATGCAAAATATAGAATTCACTCTTACAAAGGTATAGAAAAAGACAAATAACCCAATTAAAAAAACAATACTTGTACAAGCCTTTCCCCAAAAGAGGTTCTTCAAATGGCCCATATACATATGAACTGGTGACAACCGCCATCATTAGTTCCCCAAACCACAAGGAGACATCACACTACACGCTCACCAGAGTGACTCAAAGCAAAACAAAACCTGACTCCAAACTGAAACCTGCCGGTGCTGGGTGTCGGGGGTGGGGTGGGGGTCCGGTTCATCGCACACACTGCCGACACGAGTTCTGATTGGTACGACCACTTTGGAAAACCTCGGGCAGTAACTACTGATGCAAACATAAGCATGTCCTGTGACTGCGGTCCCACTCCTACGCGGGAACCCAACGGGGCCCGTGTGTGCTCACTAAAAGATCAGTGCAAGGGTCCCCAGCAGTATTAATTGTCATGGTCCCACCTGGAAACAACCCAAATGCCCATCAAGAGAACCTCGGTGTGAAGCACAGTGGACTACTCCGGAGCAACGAGAATGGACGATCGCTACATGCAACCACATGGAAGAATCTCACAGATGCAATGTCAAGCAAAAGCCAGACTGCATAGAATTCGAAGCCCAGCAAACTGAACCCATAGCTGATGGAGGGGAGGTCGTGACTGGGGGTGCGTCACGAAGGGGGCTCCGGGGGGCTGGTAATCAGCAGATGCATTCGCTTTGTAAACATTCATCAAACTATAAAGTTATGATCTGTGTACTTTCATTCGTGTGTGCTTCACTTCAGTAAAAAAAGTTCCCCTCCCCAATAAAAGAGAGGACAGACAGCGGTAGGGCCTCGAAGCAGGAACACGTCCAGGTAAGTGTGGCGTTGCTTACGAGCCCGGCGTCTCATGGCTTCCGCCCTCGTGAGAACTTCCAAGCACAGCCCGTCTCTTAGTTCGTATCTGCATTTTACAGATGAAGAAATCGAGGACAGAGATGAGAGAACTTGCCCTGGACCTCACAGCTAGTGAGCGGCAGAGCAGGATTCAAACCCAGGTCGTCCACTTTCAGATATCACGTTCTTTCTGCCTTTCGGTTTAACTACCCGCCCGCGGAGACAGAGCCGAGAGCCCCAAGCAGAGTGCGCTGAAGCATAGCACCCGGGAGGACGCTGCTCTCCAAGCTGGAGAAGACAGGACGAGAGGGTCGCGGGCAGCCACTGGCCGTGGGCGGCAGGTCCCTTGCAGGTGGGGAGGGACTTGCTAGGTCATCAGAGAGGGAATCGCACCAGGGAGGGGATGTCAGAGGAGGCTCCCGGGAGGGGGAGCCACAGGCCTGGCTGGGGGCTGGGGAGGGAGCAGAGGAGGTGGCGACGAGTGAGGGACAAGGGGAGCAGAGGCCGATGCTGGGGGTGGGGTGGGGCTGTAGCTGCATTTGTGGGGAGGAGGATCCCGACCCTCCAAACCCTGCGGCCTGAGCCTCCCAGCACTTCCCTGTCAACAGTCGTCACAATTCAAACCTCCCTGGCAACAGGTACAGCTGTGTCATCACAGCTGCCACGGACTGGAGATTCTGCTACTTTTGTCGTCATGTAACTTGCACCTCAAGCAGCACACGGGATTTCCAGGTGAAGAGACCACGCGAGGAGGAAAGGCTCCAGGCGACACTGCAGTGATTTTCCCAGGCAGCTCTGTGTCCTTAGTCATTCCAGAAAGAGCGGGCTGCCACCTCTGTGGCTCGACACAGACAGCGTGCAGATTCTCAGGAGACAGGGCGGGCACATTGCGTGCTCGTCCGTTCGTTCATTCGATAACTTCACGGAGTGGTCGTCCCTACCGTTACCTTTTAGCATTTATCTAGTGGGGTGAACCCAAGACCACTTTAAAAATCCATCCCCAGTGCCCACAAAGGCTCCTGGAATATAGCAGGTACTCAGAGCACAACCCACGGACTGAATGAGCCAGCTGTCACCTGGTCCCCGCCACCACGTGACCGGCACTGCACTTTACGCTGGCTGCATTGGTCGTCTCTGAGACAACCTTTGAGGCAGGTACTACCTTTATCCTCATTTGATAGATGAGGAAACCGAGGCATGGAGAGGTGAAGTCACTTGCCTAAGGTCACCTGGCTGTGAGCAGCCAAGTTGGGATCTGAAACCCGGTCTGTCAACTGCCAAGCCAGAGCATGGGCCACGAGACCACGAGGACTCCTGCCGCTGCCGCGGGGTGACATGGGATCAATTGCAAGGAGCTGGCAGCGGGAGGTGAGTCCCGGTCCCGTTTCATGCCTGCTCACGGCTCATCCTGCTGAGCTGGGCTTTTGGCACCTCTATGGACCTTGGATTTCCACCTCCGAGGTGTCACGGCCAAGTCCACAAGTCATCAGAAATCAATCAGAGGCTGTCATCAGCGGCAACTGCTGTGGAAAACAGTTGTGGTTCAGGAAGAAAACACATCCTGCTTGTCCGGGAAGCACATGCCCAGGTGTTCACAGGACACACATGCAAACCCAAGGGAACCAGGCATAGCCCTCGACATTCAAGAAGAACCTGTTTCTGCTGGCAAGCACGGTGCCCGGATCCCGTCTATCCACTTTCTGGTGTGGCAGCGAGGCCCCCAGGTATATAATTTCACACAGGAACCAGCACCTAGTGGCCGAGACAGGTGAAGGCACACCAGGATCGCCTCTGGGGGAGAGGAGGGGAGGGGAGAGGGAAAGAGGAAGAGGGAGACAGAGATACACAGAGAGACAGAGAAAACTAGAGAGAGAGACAAAGGAAAGTGGGGGAGGGAGAGAGGAGGGAGCGAGAGGAGGGAGGAAGCATCAGGACAAAGTTTATTTCAAGGCTTGGATTTCCTGACCTTCAACCTTCCATCTAATCAATAAGCAATCCCCCACCCCACTCATTGCCTAACCTCTAAAAATTGGTTAAACACATGCAGAAATGACTCCATCACCATTTTTGAAGCAAGTTGGGGGAGAAAAGAATATAAACTGATCTTTAAAAAAAATTCTGCGTGAACCTTAAACTTTATCCAACCTTAAAAGAAGCTAAACCATCTGATAAATTGATAGGGTTTATAGAAACGAGATAGATTATTAAATAGGAAAATGTTTACTATGTCTCAAAAATTCAAATACACCAGTTCATCCATCGGGTAAATATTTATCTAAAGGTTCAGGGGCAAAGTTAAACAGTTGAAATAAAATTGAATTAAGCCTTAATATTTGGTTTTACTTTGAGTACAGATGGAAGACAAAAATATCATCTCATAAAACGGAAAGTTTCTATTTTCACCAAAATATTTGGAGAAGTTATTTTATTTTTCATTTGGATACCTAGATTCATTGTAGCTGTTGCAAGGGAGGTTCCAGCAGAATCCTGTGAGCTGGAGAACATTTGGAAACTGGCCTTGGTCATTATTTAAAACATTCTTGCTCCACAGAGGTACAATTTGTTTCGGAAAGTGTCATACGAGCCAAAAACTGCTTGTAAACGCAGAGCTTGTAAAATCTCAGCGGCTCCAGGAGAAATTCCATCTCCCTTCCTTTCATTCAACGGTGTCTCAGGTACAGCAGCGCGGGCCTGCATCTTCGCACCTGCGTCTTTGCACCTGCGGGCACTGTTCTGATTGATGGGACTCCTCCATGTCTGAGATTTTTCCGGGTCTCCTTTTTGGGGGTTGGGGGAGGAGGATGATTTTATTATGCAACGATCAAAATTATTCTAAAGAGTGTCATGAGGATGCTCAGTGACAAAGTCATTATAATTCAAGCGATCGTGTAGAAAACTTTGTCTTTTGTCTTTGTTTTCAGTTGAGACTAAGTCTTCAGAGACCTAAAATACCAACAAGAATAACCAGAAGTTATTTCTGATAGGGAGTGCTCCTTTGGTCTTTTCCCCCTACCCCCCTGCAAGAAAAGTGTTCCTCAGCTGTTTTTGTACCTGCTTCATGCTCTGTCGAGCCTTGGCCTCTCATGCTGGCGTGTGCTCTCTCCTCATTTGAAGACTCTTGTATCTTCAATATGCTCCAATCTAGTGTAGCCATTATTCTTATTTCTCCATAGAATTAAATTTTTTAAGAACAGTTTTTAGTTTTAGTTTTTTTAGTTTTTAGTTTTTTTAAGAATAGTTTTTTAAGAATAGCAGAAAAATAAGGAGAAAGGAGAGAGCTTCTGTATCCTCTATTACGGACTTCTTATGTTATTAGCATGGTACATGTGCTCACAATTCATGAACCAATCTGGGTATATTATTACCAAAGTCTCAGACTTCAGATTTTATTCGTTTTTAGTTAACATCTTTTTCCAGGATCCTACATAACAACATTATGCTTTGATGCTCAAACTGCATCATCTCTGGCCCACGGGAGCCCTTGTGTTTCTGACCCAGCCCCTTAAGCTTTGAGGGCTTCGTCACCACCTGACACAAGACACTCTGGGCTCATTTTGGTCCTTTCGTGCCCGGTGACCTCGAATCCGCCATGTCTTGCAGCATCACAGATGGTCTCATTCACCTCAAATTGTCATATTCCTAGAAAAGCTCAGAACACAACAATCCATATTGCATTTATTTCTCCCAAACACTCGACCTGCTTTTGTAATATTCTGAGGCTCTTGTTTGTGTTCTTTTGCCCAGGTAAGTTCTGCTAAGCTCCCTCCTGAGCCCACTGTTTCTGGGACACAGAAGTCCCTTGTTAAAGGGCCCCCTGGAGATGGAGTCTTAGACTGATGGCAGGTGATGACGAGCTCTAGCATGTGCCATCCTGGCGTTAGCATGCCGAGGCTTGAATAAACAAAAAGAAAACTGTGGATTGTTCTACAGGGAACCACACGTACTTTCACTGAAAAGAACAGAAAATTGGCGCCGTGCCGTAGACTGGCCTTGGGTGGTTCTGCTGAGCCCAGTGAGCTCAACCTTCGTGCACCTTTGTCTCGCATCCAGAGTCTCTTCACTTGCCCCTGTGTGGCCCAGGCTAAGTGGCAGCAAGGTCAGACTCCCTAGAGACAGAGGCCCTTCTCTCCCTTCTCTCTTGCTTCGTTTCTGGACAGAGTCATCTATGTCGGCATGTCTGAGAGGGTTCCACAGCAAGCAAAGGTTGAATAGGGAGGTGAGGTGCATTCCTTTTTCTCTAACGGCTGGTCCCCAAACGGACAAAGCCCTTGCCATCCTACATTCGTATCCGTGCAGGTCTCTGTAACACGAGCACACTCTGCATCATGCAACTCAGGGGTCCTCCTTTCCACCTGCAGGCAGTGGGTTCCGGCTCAGGCGGGGAGAGTTTGTCTCGGAATGCCTTTCACGCGCGTGTGTGGGAGGGAGCCCTCGCAAAGACCTTCCCCTGAAAACCCTTTGCATGTGACAGTGAAAAAAAAAATGAATTGTGTGCATCATGTCCAACCTCACATCCTGGCTAATCAGAAGCTCCACGGACTGATGAACTGACCGAGCACTTGCCTGGAATGTTCTCTGGTCCTTTTGCTGGTGTCCTTCAACGTCACCGCTCATGAGATTTTAGGGCCCAGTGGAGGATTTATTGATGATCTTTTGCCCTCAAAGAGCCTTATTCTGGCCATTTGCTTTCTTTCTACACAAGCAGCCTCTTAACATCCAGGCGGTTCCAGCAGAGCACGTTTGAGGTGGACCCCACCAGTGGGAGAGGAAGGGTAAGCTCCCTAGTGCTGGATTTTTAAAAATGTATTTGTCATGTCCCTGTTGGGTAACTTTTTATACCGATACAATTTCAAGCATATAAAACATTGCAAAGATTGTACAAGGAATGCAGGTGCATCCTTGCCTATGTTCACTGGCTCGTGCCTTGCCCCAATTTCGTATCATTTTCTATCTTACCTATCTCCACACACCATTTCTAGCTCTATCTTTATAGTTGTATATAGCAACACATTATTTTTTCCCTGAACCATGTGAGTGTAAGTTAGAGACTAAGTACTTCAATGTGTGTGTGTGTGTGTGTGTGTGTGTGTTATTTTTTGAGACAGGGTCCCACTCTGCCACCCAGGCTGGAGTGCAGTGGTGCAATCATAGCTTACTCGAACCTTGAACTCCTGGGCTCAAGCATTCCTCCTGCCTCAGCCTCTTGAGGAACTAGCTGGGACCACAGGCATGTGCCACCATGAGCAGCTAATTTTTCAAAAACTTATTTTGTTGAAACACGGTCTATGTTGCCCAGCCTAGTGTTGAACCCCTGGGCTCAAGTGATCCTCTCACCTTGGCCTTCCAAAGTGCTGGGATTATAGGTGTGCGCCACCGCACCTGGACTTCACTGTACACTTCTTTATGCTTAAAGACAGTCTCTTTTATAGGATTATCAAAATCAGGAAATTTATATTAATATAGTGCTATTATCTAATCTACAATCCATATTCAAATTTTATCATTTGCTCCAATACTGTCCTTAATAGCTTTTTTTTTCCAGGTCCAGTATTCAATCTCAATCTAACAACAAGCATTACATTGAGTTGTCATTTTTTTTTTTTTTTTTAGAAATGGGGTCTCACTATGGTGCCCAGGCTGGTCTCAAACTCATGGCCTCAAGCGATCCTCCTGCCTCAGCCTCCCAAAGTGCTAGGATCACAGGCGTGAGCCACTGTGTCCGGCCCAAGTTGTCATGTCTTCTTAGTTTCCACTGATCTGGAACAGTTTCCACCTTTCTTTGTTACGTGTGACCTTAACAGTTTTTAAGAATATAGGCCAGCCACTATTTTTGACCTTTGTAATTAATAGGGAATTGATGGGGAGATACTTCATGACTATGTAAAAATCCTGTTCCTCATCAAACATTCACTGTCAATACCAGCTTTAGAATCTACTGATTTCCTTCTATACGTATAAGTTGGCATTCTGTTGTAAAGAAGAGCTTCCCTTATCCATTATTTATTTCTATTTGGAATCATGGGTTCCTATTTTACAATGGTTTACTATCATTATTTATTTTGATGCTTACATTGTTCCATATTTGCCTCATGGTAACAGTGTCAAGCTGACTTCTCTGTCCCTTTTGTCGAGAGCATATAATTGGGACTTGTCTTTGATTCAAATTGATAATCTCTGCCTTTTATTAATAATTGGAATATATAGCCCATTTATATTTAATGTAATTGTTAATAAAGTTGAGTGTAAATTTATCATTTTGATATAAATAATATATATGCATGTGTGCACTTTCTTTGTATTAAACGAGTTTTTTAAATTATTTCATTTTATCTTCACTGTTGGATTATTAGCTCTTTTTGTTTTATTTTACTTTAGTAGTTGCTCTTGAGTTTACACTATACATTTCTACCTTATGACACTCTACCTCCAAATAATATTATACCGCTTCACATATAGTTTAAGAATCTTTTAGCGATATACTTCCATTTCTCCCTCTCATTGTTTGTGGTATGGTTGTCACACATTTTATTTCTACGTATGTTACAAGCCCTGTAATACACTGTTGTTATATTATTTTTGCTATAAGCAGTTAATTATCTTTGAAGGTTAAAATTGAGAAAATATTTTATATTAATCCACCTATTTATTATCATGCATTAATTCTGATGCTTTTTTATTTTTGCGTAAATCCAAATTTCATCTACCATTTTCCTTTTGCCTGAAGAACTCTCCTTTATCATATCTTGTGATACAGGTCTGCTAGCAATAAATTCTCTTAGCTTTTGTTTTTCTGAAAAAGTCTTTATATTACCTTTATTTGTGAAATACATTTTTGCTGAGTATAGAATTCTAGGTGGACACTTTGTTTCTTTCAGTACTTTAACGATGTTGCTCCATTGTCTTCTGACTAGCATATACTTTGATGAGAAGTTTGCCAAACTCTTAACTTTGTTCATTTTTACATAATGTGTCCTTTTCCTCTGACTGCTTTTAATATTTTTTTCTCTGTCACTTGTTTTTAGCAGTTTATGATGGTGTGCTTTGGTGTATTTTCTTCCTGTTTCTTCTGATGGAGATTTGTTAAGCTTTTTAAGTCTGTGGGCTTATCATTCTCATTAAGAACAAAAAATTCTTGGTGACTTTTTCTCAAATACTTTCTCTGCATCCCACTCCCATTTCTTGGACATCTAGTATGTATATGTTGGGCCACTTAATATTGTTCCACAAGTCATTGGTGTTCTGTGTGTTTTTCATGGTGTTTTTCCTCTGCTTTATTCTGGAGAGTTCCCATTTCAATGCCATCCGCTTCATTGATCTCTTCTTCTGTAGTGTTCTGTTGTTCATCCCATTCTGTGTATTTTCCAACTATGAGAGTTCCATTTGGAATTTTTAAAACAGCTTTCATTCTTTTCCTCATCTGTTCATGATTCCCTCTACTTTCTTGAATATATGGAACACGCTTTTAATCTTTTAAACATTCTTTTCTTCTAATTCCATCATCCATCTCATTTCTGGGTCTGTTTTTATGGGTTGATTTTTCTCCTAGTTATGGGGCATATTTTCCCACTTCTTTGTTTGCCTGCTAAGTTTTGATTGGATGCCAGACATTGTGATTTTATGTGGTTGGGTGCTGGATTTTATTGTTTATTCATTAGTGTTAGACTGTGTTCTGGCATGCAGGTAAGTTGCTAGAATTAGCTCAATTCTTTCAAGTTTTGTTCCTACACTTGGATAATGCAGGTCCAGAGCAGCCTTGAATCCAGGTGACACCCTTGTGAGTATCCTGCAATGGGATGTCCCATTTATTACAGGATCTTTTCACTCTAACTGATGGGAACAGGAGCTATTCCTAGCCCTCTGTGAGCCCTCGGAGTGTTGGATCAGTGTTTTCTGGTGGTTCTTTCCCCAGCTTTGGGTAGTTTCCTCTCCTGCCTGCGTAGATCAGTCCTTGGCCAAAGACTCAAGGGCACCTTTCTCCAGCTCTGTGGAGACAAAAGTGACTCCATCTTGGATGCTCATTTGCCATGTTGACTTCTGATTAAGCCCAGTCCCAGGAACACCTCCTGATTCCCGTTTTATTTACTGTTCTTAGTGTGAGAACATGTTGCTCACTATAAATCCTACCTTTAGAGCAAAGCAACCTTGATGTTACCACACAAATTATAGGCTATGACGCACACAGCATTCTTGCCTGTCCTGGAAGGTGGCCTTTAATCGCCTCTGGAGAGCGCATACCCCCTTTCCCTGTGGGACACAGCCCTGGGGCTGGGGAGCAGGTGTGGAGATCTACCTGCCTCGCTGCCACCCAAGACTACGCTCCACCCGTAGGGTCCCCAATAAACCACGCTTTACGACAAACCGGATCTGTCCGCCTCATCCTTTGGCTTCTCAGCTCCTTCGGCATTTGGGGACCACTATGCACACATGGCCCTGGAGCGAGCTGGCTCGCTGTCTTTGTGCAACAGGCACAGCTTTTACCTGCGGCGCAGTGAGACTGCTGGGCCGTCTGGCTGCCCTCCCCATGCTGCGGCCTGAAAACCGCCTCTAGGAAGGAAGACTGGACAGTTCTCACGCATTCAGCTTGGTTGATCCACTCTTCCGAGGAGTCACGGTGCTGAGCTGCCTGTTTTGCAACACTGCAAAGCCACTGTTCATATACACATCGTGCCTGGCTTTCTAGCTGCTTAAGGCGGAGGAAAGGGAGGGGAAGTCTGATCCCTGCTTCTCCACCAGGGTCAGAACTGAGAGCTCTCCTGTGCGCCGTGTTCTCCCCGCCGTTGCACACGCCCTTACTTTCTGGTGCAATAGGACGCTCCAGCCTCAGCCTGTGCTTTTCTTGCTTCGGCCCCAGGATCACCATTTCTCGGAGGAGCCCTGGTTCTTCTGAGTGGGGAATGACACTAAGAAGCCAAGAGCTGGGTAACTAGGTGTGCTCATCGCTACTGGTGTGTTGGCAAATTTTTAACAATAGAAATGAAAGACCTATGTCTTTAACCTACAGCAGGGAAATAACCAGGAACTCAAGGAGAGTTTTCTTATTCCTTTTTCTTGAAATGAAAACATTGCTGAGTACAAAAAAAAAAAAAAATCCCCTCAGCATCCTCCACTCATGGAGAAGGAAGGATAGGGGAATGTCTGTTTTTTCAACATATTTTCATTGAAACCTCCAGCTTGCTAGGGTCTGTTCTAGATGCCGGGGATACAGCAGCTACCAAGACAGACAAAGGTGGAGCCCACACTAATACCTACTGCGATTGTTTTGCTGTTCCTGCTGTTCCCTGCGTTCACACTTCCTTTTCACGACCCTCGATGTGGCCCTTTCTACGTAGTTCCAACGTCAGGGTGAGATGTGGCAATTTAACAACCCCTCACATGTGTGTATGAGTCTAGAGGTCGCGTTTTCCCAGCCTAAAGTAGCTGGGTGTGTATGAACTCAAATTTCAAATCTCAAGACTATATATGTAAATGCCCCACTGAAGAAATCAATCGCACAAACCCACATGTTAAATAGGGAGTGAAAAAAGTAAATACTGTCATGAGAAGCAAACCCTTGCTTTGCTAGAGAGGGCCAAGGGTCGTAGAAAACGTGAATTCACTTGCACTCTTGTATTTGCAACTGCAAAATAGCACTCACAAAATCCATATTTTTTGCGGACAAATCGAAGCGTGATGGGAATGCAAACGTTGCTTGTGATGTAAGGGGTGCGTGAGGTCGGCATCCCCTCCTCCCACTGGGGCAAGGAGACCCAAGTGCCACGGCTTCCTGGGGTCTCAGGGCTGGAAGGGGATTGGGAGCCCCGGGTTACCTGTTTATCTATTGCCTGAACCCCCTCCGCCAGCCTCCCCACCAAGCCCCCAGAATCTCCCCACTGACCCGGCTCTACAGCTGTGACATTTAGAAAGTTTTTCTCTGTCCAGTTTGACGTGTGCCGGTGGCCTTATCACTTACACCCTCTCTTCCTGGTTCCATTCTGAGGCTGCGCTCACAGCCTTCAGGTGGCTTCGGTTCCCTTTCCAAGGTGGCTCCATCATGTCCGTCACCAGCCCTCACGGAACGCGCCTCCGCAGTCGATATCCCCAACCAAACTCCGAACTGCCTCATCCGACGGTCACATTTTAATCCTCATCCTCACTCGTCTCTTCTTTTGCAGCGGGAGAAACAGCTCGCGGCTTTCTCCTTGGGTTGGAATCGAGACTCAGCCGTGGAACGAGACAGGTGACTGTAGACAAGTTTCTCACCTGCCTCAGTTTCCCCATGTGCAAATGGCAGTACTCCTGCTCATCCCAGGGGTTGATGTGAGAGTCGGATTATCATGTACTGAGGTGCTGCACAGAGCCCAGCGCCTCGTAGGCACGCACCGGCTCTCAGCATGACGGTGCCTTCTGGCGGCTGTGGTCCTCGGTGCTTTGGGTACAGCGTTGCAAGTCTTCAAACAGCCTTTTCAGGAGTCAGAACTGTGGTTTGGGGCACCCTCCCCAACACCCCGCCGCTAACACGTGCAGAGGCGGGTTCGGATCCATGCTTGTTCCACCTTAAAGGATTTGCTTTCCCACCAGGTCACCTGGGTCCTTCCCTGGCTTCTGTGACCTGCTGTCATCCTCAGGGTCCATCTGCCTCCCTGACGGCTTCCTCCCCGCTCTTTCCTGCTTGCTGTCGCATGTGGGTGTCCCCAGGGCGTGAGCTTGGCCCTCTTGCCCTCCATCTGTACATACTTCCTGCGTAATCACACCCCGGTTCCAATTGCCCCATGTGTTAATTATCCTCAAATCCAAATTCTTCCCTTGCCCGGAGCTCCCACGGCTCTTTCCAAAGGCCTCCCCGGTGGCTCCACCTGAGCGTCCACTGCTCCCTCTCACACCTTTCCTGCCCGTCCTGCCAACCTCGATTAGGGGCAAGGCAGGCCCAGACACCTGAGCTGTGAGCGTGGAGCTCTGAGAGCCGTCTCCCGCTCTGTGTGCCTCCAAAGGCTGGGACGTCTGCGTCAGGGATGTCGGATGGCACTGAGGGCTGTGTGCCGTGAAGGGGAAGGAGTCCTACAAGTCACTTTCCCGCTCACCGCACGCGTGTTTACCGAGTGCCAGCAAAGCGAGATCCCTGCCTGACACGCTCAGCATGCAGAAGTGCCCCAGATGGGCACCCACCCCTAGTGGCCACCAGCTGCTGACGCTGTCTCAGTGAGTGGATGCGAACCTCTTGTGGGCCCAGACCCAAGGCACTTGCTCCTGCCCAGCCGCCAGGCAGCTCTGCAGGTCACAGCCCTTGCACCTTGCTCCCCCTCTGCTGCAGTCTCTTTGGGCACAGCCCGCTGGGGAATTCCGGAGAGAGGGAAGGAGGCTCAGCCAGGAAGGGTTCTGGCCCCGCTGGGCCCCTGGCCATCAGAGTGTCTGATGGCACTTGAGTCCCACAGGGGCCCCAGCACCAGCCCCTTGGCCGCAGAGAGGAAGGTGTGGCCGGCTAGATCCTGTTGTTCTGCCCCTCCTGGTCTGGGATGCGGCAGGAACAATACACTTGTCAATCTAGCAAATATTTACTGAGCGGACAGTTTCCCTGCCGGGCCCGTCCACTGCTTGGGCTTTTCTGGCTCCGGCTGCATCTGTGTCTTCAAATTTTCACTTTTGTCTTTGCAAAGATGCAAAAGGCCCAATCTTTTAAACAATTACTTATGCAGAAGAAACTCGAGCTTCTTTCTGTGTACAGTTGGGAAGAGCGTCTTGGTTCTCTGCTCGTCTTCTCAGGGTCTTCTCCTTCTGATGTGTGACTTTTGTCTACACCCGTGAGCAGCGCCTTCAGCTGGCCGCTCTCCTGCAGTGGAGACCATCGGCTTGTGGCTGTGACAACAAAATAAACGCCAGGGCAGGTGGACAGAAATAAATGCATAATTGCTCCTTTTCTCTTCCACGCTGAATAATTTATGCCGGTTTTTGACATACTGTGCATTGATCAGGGAAGAAGAAAAGTGGACTCTCCGTCCTGGCGTGGGGGTGTCTGCAATGCCCTTGTGGCCTGCGCACCTCGTGTCCCCATCTGACCCCTGGATGCCTCCGGGAGCCAGGGCTGCTGCAGGCACCGTGTCCGGGAAGCTTCCTGAGGGATTGCTCTGTCCTCCTGGGACACTGTGCCTGCCCCTCGCAGGCAGCTGTGACACTTTTTTACCTTGAATTTATCATGAGTCAGGTGCCTGTTTTATTTTCCAGACCAGGCATCGGCCAACTTTTTGGCTTTGTGGGTCACACAAAGGACAGAGTACATAACTGATGGGGTTCAGTGCAGAATGAGAATACAGGGGCATGTGTTTAAAATCCGTAGGAATTTCAAGACAGTGACAGCCGATGGTCAAGATGGTGACATGAAGCCCCACAGAACTATACAGGTCACACGCCCAGGAACTAAGCCCACATACGGCCTCTGCAACAACGACTCAGCTCTGTTGCAAACACAGCCATAGACAATATGTAAATGAATGAATGTGGCTGCGTTTTAATAAAACTTTATTTATAAAGTGAGTTCCTCAAAGGCAGGGTGTCCACCATCCCCGCACTCAGGCGTCCACCCGTCCATCAAAGCATCGCCGAGCCCCCATCACGCACCAGGCCTGCACTAAGCACAAGCCTACCGAGGGAAAGGAATGCTGCCCCCTGGCCTCGTGGACGTCTCAGGCTCTAGAAGACACCTAAACACCTTGGTACAACACAATGTCAGAGACCACAGTAGGAGTCTGGAAGGGACCAAGGAAGAATTCATCTTCACCCCCTCCAGCCCTCATAGGTAGGAGTGGAACAAATACGCACTGAATGATCACGTGGATAACGGATGAAAGCATGTTTTGCTGATGTCGACTCTTGGTCTTGGATGGTTTGTTGGAACCATAGATAAGAGCTGGAACCAATGCCATTTGCACCTTGTATGGCTTTGGGCAAATGACGTGGTCTCTGATATCAGTGGGCAGGTCCCCCGGCAGGGACGACGAGAAGATTGAGTGGGATAAGGCCCCAAGCACGGAGCCCGACCTGGGCTTGCACCACCTGAGTCCCCTTTCTGCCCCTGGCCCATTCCCAGGAGACTTGGGGACACAAGATGTCATTAAAGGGACCTGTGTATATCTGCACATACACAGGGAAGAATCTGGAAGGAACCAGCACACTGTGTGCTTGGTCCTCGCCCAGGGACACTGTCACTTATTTCTTCCGTAATGTTTCTGTTTCTTTTCCTTCCTCCCTTCTTTCCTCCTTCTCTCCTCCCTCCTCTCCACCCATCCTTCTTTTTTCAATCTTTTCTTCCCTTTCTCCTCCTCTGCTCTCTCTCCCACATGCATGCTGTGTCTTGTCTTTTCTTTTCTTTTCTTTGGAGCCAGCATCATCTTCCTAATTTGAAGAAACAAAAGGCAGCCCTCTTCCATCCCCCCCTGAACTGACTGGTCAGATCACACCATAAGTGGCAAAGGGGACTTTGCAGATGTGACAAAGTTGAGGATCTGGAGACAGGAGATTTCCCTGGGTCAGCCGGGTGGGTCCTAAACGTAATCACAAGAGTCACAGGAAGGGGCAGGGACCGGAGCGACGAAGCCACAAGCTGCATGTGGTCAGGGACTGACAGGAATCTGGGAGCGGCAAGGAGGGACCCTCCCCTGGAGCGTGTGAAGGGACCAGTCCTGCAGGTGCCTTGATTTCAGCCCCCTGAGACTCACGTGGGACTTCCGGCCTCCAGAGCTGAGAAGAATGAATTCCTGCAGTTTATGACACCGAGCTCAGGACGATCTGTCAGAACAGCAACAGGAAACCAGCACGGCCGCTCAGAGCTACAGCGTCAGACTCAAGGGGTCCAGTCTGGGTGCTGAACGGTGAAAACCCGACACCACCTGCCCGATCCTCAGCCACGGCCACGGCCACCATAGCCACCATGGCCACATCTCCAGCTCTGACGTGTCTTGGCTCTAGCTGTTGCTACAGGGCATCCCAACTGACTTCCAAGCCACACGCCCGAGCTGCAGATCCCAATCTGCCTTGCACCGTCTCAGGCCACTCTGCTTTGAGACTGAGCAGCTTTCACTTCCCTGAAGGTGCCAGGGCCTCTCACCAATGGGGCGCAGCTTTTGCTTTCATCTCCCTTTGCCTTGAGCAAAGGTACCTCCCCTGACACTCCTGGCGGCACCACGATGAGCCATGTGTCTCTTCCCAAGAATGGGTGACAGCAAGCTGCCTGCAGAGAGAGGGGGTGCCCTTTTGCATGTGAAAGAGGGGGACACAGCCCTGGGCCTCTCTCACCCCACCCCATGCACAGCAGGCTGTCCTTGTGCTCCATCACCCCAGGATCAGGCACTGCTGCCGGCCACATGTGAAGGTCACAGCTGCATGGGGGCTGCCACGAGACCCAGGGGGCGCAGTCTTTGAGAAACGCAGCATCTGCCCACACAAAGTCCCCCCCAGTCAGTGACGAGTCAGAGTGTGGAGCTGAGGACCATGTCTGCTCACCCCCGGCGCACGCCCTCAAGACCCAGGGAGGGCAGAGGGTGGCCCCTATCGGGGGTGGGGGAGGAAGCCGGGCAGCTGGAAGGCTCTGGAGTTGGGTTTTGGGGATGTGGACATGCCAGAGCTGAGGGGCTGTCTTCCCAGGAGAGAGACAAGTGGGTGAGGCGTGTAAAGTCTCAACGCTGGCCTGTCAGGGCTTGGGTGTCAGACCCCGGGGGAGGCCAGGTAGAGCCAGCAGGAGGGCGCCAGTGGGAGCTGAGCTCAGTGCTTTGTCCTGGAGCCACAGAGTGTGGACTTCAGAGTCAGAGACTGGGCATGGCGTCCAGACCCACCCTGAGGGGCTGTGTGACCTTGGACAGGTCACTCAATTTTCTGGGCCTCAGTTTCCTCATCTCTAAGTGGAGACGATGCTCTGAAGATGGTCAGGACGCTGCAGTTATTACTATTTGCAGTCACGGGGGCCATCCCAGCGCCACCATCAAGTTTCCTCCCGGCTCTGCCCCGCCCCTGCCTGCCCAGCTGCACAGACAGTTGGACCCTCGGCATTGGTGTCTCTGGCTCGGAAACAAGACAAAATACCCCCCAGCCCATCTTGTTCTTTAAATGTTGTCACTGCACCAATTGAGGATTTGCAACTTGACGAAATTCTAGATCCTATCACATTATGCAAATTTTCACAACAACCTAAACTAAGGCAAAGAAGTCAGGGGCAGAGGGGGCTGATGGGACACGGAGCCCCTGCACACACGTGTGCACTGTGCACACCTGCACACTCACATGGACCGAGGGGCACACGCACCTGCCCTTAATCTCAGCTCAGCATCAGAGAAAGATACGAAGTAGAGTGGAGAGGAGCTGATCCCACAGTCACCCTTAAAATAAGCATGAAACCCCAGGCACCGTCGGCCAATTATAAAAAGCCACCAGGGCTTCACTGTGACAGACCCGTCTCTAAAGACACCTCATTTTACACCCGATAGATTTTAAAATACATCAGTGTCCCTTTGGTAAATAGGGCTGCTGTGTATTCTGATATATTTCTCCTAAGGGAAATTGGTTGTACCTTAGTTTTTAATGAAATAATCTATTTTTTAAGATAATGAAAATACAATGCTTTAAAAAAAACCCATGGGTGTATTTAACTTAATTATTTTAAATATGAACGAAAACCACAGAGTTTCAAAACTCAGACGACTTAACACAAACACCAAATGACACGACACGGACGGGGATCTTCGCAACGTGCTTAAAACTGCGCTTTACAAACGAACAGCGACGACGGGCGCTTGGCCCCTTTCCCTCCAGGAGGGCGCCGGTCACGCCTGCCCCGGCCGGAGGGGCCTTTCCCTCGACTGCGAAGCTCACCTGTGTCCCAGCCTCCCCGAGAGCCCCGCACGTCCCCCCAACACCTGCCTATTGTCCCTTCCCGGTGACAGACACGGCAGCTGCTACGGATCAGCCCCAGGCTGCAGGCCTACTGCGCGCGGCGCCGTGCCTGCGCTGGGGAAGCTGAGTCCCCGCCTCTGCGCTGCCTTGAGTCGGCGGGGAGACAAAGAATGAGCCACTCGCCACCGACGCTCCCGAGTGCAGCTTGCAATTCTCCACCTTTACAAGGGCGCAGAAGTGACCCGGGTCCGGTAGAAACTGTGTCTCAAGGACCCGTGTGACCACTGTTTCCTACATTCAGTGTAGCGCCCGGTAAATTGCACGGGACACGCGGCACTTTATCGTAAGACAGGCCTGTGTTAGACGGCCTCGCCCCACCATGGGCCGATGTCACGCTCTCTGAGCATGTTTAAGGCAGGCCGGGCCAGGATGCTTGGTAGCTTGGGCGTGTTCAGTGCATTTTCGACTGACAGGAGTTTCGACTTATTATGGGCTGTAGCCCCGTCGCGAGTCGAGGAGCATCTTACATGGTCTGTCTGGGAGTGAAGAGTACAGTGAAGTGAGACAGAGCAGGAAGTGCACAGAGCGTGTCTAACTGGGGTGCCATTGGGGGTGCCGCTGTCACACTCAGGGTCAGGTGCACCTCGCCGAGGAGGTGGCGTTCCAGCAGAGACCTGAATGAGGGGCGGGCGTGAGCCGCGTGCAGACTTGAGGGAAAGTGTTCCAGGCAGCCGGAACGGCGAGTCCCTGAGGTAGGGACACCCTGGGTGTCTGAGGACCCATAAGGCGGCCGGCATGGCTGAGTGGTGAGTGAGGGGGCGGGCCCTGGAAGGTGAGGCAAGCCCCGTGGCAGGGCCAGACCAGGCAGGGTCTCCAGGGTCCCGAGAGCCGGGAGGGGCGGGGCCTGCAGCTCAGAAGGTCTCTGCAGCTTGGCGGGAAGCCGGGAGCGACGTCTGACCCTCTGTGTGCTCACCGCGAGCCCTGGTCACAGCGTGTTTTATCCGTTTGAGGAGGTGACCCTGGTCTCTTGAATAACAGTAGCCGGGGTGATGTCAGTTACCACAGCTGCCACCACCCCCACCACCACCACCACCATCATCATCATCACTGTCACCCTCATCACTATCGTTTTCATTTCTATCATCGCCCCCATCACCGTCCTCCTCCTCATTGTCATCATCGTCACTGTCACCGCCACCCCCACCACCGCCACCCCCACCACCGCCACCCCCACCACCGCCACCATCATCATCATCATCGTCATCATCATCATCACTGTCACCCTCATCACTATCATTTTCATTTCTATCATTGCCACCATCACCGTCCTCCTCCTCATTGTCATCGTCATCACTGTCACCGCCACCACCGCCACCACCACCATCATCGTCATCACCACCATCATCATCATCACTGTCGCCCTCATCACTATCATTTTCATTTCTATCATCACCCCCATCACCGTCCTCCTCCTCATCGTCATCATCGTCATCACCGCCGCCCCACCACCGCCACGACCGTCGCCGTAGCAGGTGCCAAGTCCTTCCGACGTGCCAGGCCCGGTACTAAGGTTCCGGATGCTGCTGTTTAACCCTCAAAGCGCCTAAGAGGCTGGATATTCTGTCACACGGCCTTGTTTGGATGAGCAGCCTGCTGCTCAGAGAGGGGAGGCGACTTGCTCAAGGTCACGCAGCTGGCAAGGAGAAGGGCTGAGCATGGAACCCAGATCCGAGGCCAGAGCCGGGCTGGGCAGCACCTCTGCAGCCCGTCTGCTTCCCTGAGCGGCCGTGCACGGCCGGCATTTCCATCTGTCTGTCTCTTCCCTCCAACGGAGACCCCGGGCGCCCAGATGTAGTTGGAGCCCAGCATTTCAGCACTGAGTCCCGGCAGCTCTGGCCCCTCCCTCGCTTGGCAGACTTCCCTGCTGCCCTCCTTGTGCCTGTGTGGTCCCAGGGGGCCCTTGGTGGTCCCTGCCTCACAAGCTCACAGTCAAAAGGAGGAGCAGATGAGTGTCCCCCTGCGCAATCCAGGGACCCCCGCTGGGGCCAGGCTCTCCCCGCAAGGGGAGGCAGCTCGGGCTGTGGGGCCCACCTTCCCCTGTCCGGCTGTCAGCTGGGCCCGCCGTCTGTGCACGGTGACCGTCCAGCACAGGTGCGTCTCAGACAAGGAGCTGGGGGCGGCGGTGTTGAAGAACTTGGGGTCCTGAGCCAGAATGGACATCCCTGAGCCCGAGCGTCCTCACCTGTGAGCTGGGGAGGGGCCCAGGAGCCCCAGCCTCCCAGGTGGTTGCAAGGATGGAAGTAGACAGTGCCTGGGAGCTCCTGGCCCAGTGCCAAGCCCGTCACCAGGCAGGAGGACTCTCAGCTGCCACAGTCCTTTGGGTCACTATGTGAGCAACCTCTTGAGGAGGAGCTGTTCTCTGTGGGGTGGGGCTGGTCCCGGGGGTGAGTGTCCTCTGCCCGGCACCCACTCCCTGCCTTCTGCCCTTGGTGCCCTGGTTTCCCCTAAAGAAACAGCACTGGCCCCTCCCAGCCCGTGCAGTTTGGAGGCTGTGGAGCCCCTGGCTCCGGGAGTGGCCACGTGGTCTGCTTCTGGTTAGTCACAGCCTAGCATCCCCCAGGCCGTGACGACTCATTTAGGGATGGTCACAGACATACATGTCAGGACAAGCAAAGATAACTGCAATCCCTGTAGTGTTCTAGGGCAGGTGCTCTCCATCCACAGGGCTGCCCAGGGCAGAAAGCCGGGGCTGCTATTTGGCCACTAAGAGAGAGTCTTCCTGCGGGTGGACCCAACCCAAAGCACAGCAGAGCTGTGTGCTGGAAAGAGATGGGGCTTTGGAAACGCTGGGCCCCTGGATGCAGCCATGCCTGAAGCTGGTCTTGGGTTTCTGTCATTTATAAACAAACACTCCTGAATAGTATAGGCAGGATGCACTGACCCACCCGCATTCTCCTGTTGCGAGTCTATCTGGTGAAACCCACCTTCCCCAAATTCACAGCACAGAGCAACCACAGGCCAGTCTTCTTCCCCATCCTCCTGTCGCACTCCTTCTTTGTGTGACTCTTAGGCCACAGACAGCCTGGGATTAAGACACACGCTCTCCCGCAGATTCTGGGAAGGGATGTTCTACATAAATTCATTAAGCCCTTATTATTTTAAGCCATCTAGCGATGGTTTAAATATTTGGCATTTCTTAAAATAAACCGAGATCTTCCCAAATGGGTAGACTTGTAATCTGAGTGCAAGGCTACGAGTCCAAAACCAGAACAGAATGGAAGCCGACCTCCCTAATCCCTGACGGCGGCAGGGACTGGGCCGTCTCAGTGCCGCGTCCAACCCGCCCACCCCTGTAGGCAAAGAAAGTGGCCACTACTCCCAGCCACAGCCGCAGGGCTCCCTGCGCTTGGGGAGGCTGCGTCCGCGCCTTCCTGGCCAGCATCCGTACGTCGGTTAGCATCTGGGGAGCCTCCGACCAGTGCGGTGAAGAAATGCCCCCACTCGGTCTAGTTCAGGCTCCCTCTGCCTCGGTGGGCTCCCGAGGGCAGGGCCGGGACTGACCTGCCAGCTGCCAGCGGCCACGCTCCCTGTAACCAGGCCCGGCGCCGAAAGATGGCAGCGCTCAACCGCCCCGGCGCCTTTCCCGATTCCCGAGTGTCCCACGGCTGCCCCAGCAAGTCACCAGGAGCTTAGTGGCTTAAAACAGAACAAACTTATCTTAAAATCCCAGAAGTTCAAGGTGAGTCTCACTTGGCTGCGTCCCTGTTGGAGGCTCCAGGGGGAACCCGTTTTCTCGCCATTTCCAGCGTGCAGAGGCCGCCTGCGTTCTCTGGCCCACGGCCCCTCCTTCCCTCTCCAGACAGCGCCGCCCTCGACCCCGCCTCCGTCCCACAGCTTCTCTGGCTGCCCTCCTGCCCCCTCCACACCTGAGCTCCCTTTGACTCCATCGGGCCACCTGGCAGCCCGGGTCGCCTCCCATCTCAGGGTCAGCTGATGAGCAGCCCTATTTCCACCTGCAACCCTAATTTCCCCTGACGGCGATCTGCCAGCGTCACGGGTTCCAGGGGTTAGGACGCAGGCAGGCATCTCCGGGAGCCCGCTGTTCTGCCCGCCACACCTGCCCAGCGTGAACACACCCAGGCTTGGGGAGTAGAGGATCTCGAAGGCCATTCATTTATTCACTCGCTCCTGCATTGCTTCATTCAGTAAATATTTATTGTGTGCCTACTGTGAGCCAGGCCTGTTACGTGTGCTGGGGACACATCGGCTAAGGGGAGGGACCAAGTTCCTGCCCTCAGGGGTCTTTTAGTTAAAATAAAGAAGCTCAAGGAGGCAATGAACCCATCTGAGTCAGGCCCAGAGGGCACGCTGCTGTCCGCCCACCTCTGAGACCATCAGATCTTCTCTCCTCCCGACTTCTGCCTCCAGGCAAAACGTGAAAGGCGCAGGACAAGAAGAGAGGCGGGAAGGGGTCATTTTCGCGAGGAAGAGCAGGGCTTCCTCAGTCTGGGTTTGACAAGGACAATGAGCCGCACACCTCACCGGCTCCTTCTTCCTGACATTTCTGTCTTTGGGGGGAAGAAGCTCTGGTGTGATGGCAGCTCGGTTCTAAAAGGCCCCGGGCGGTCTTTGGGATCCAGTTCACATGCTCTTGACATTTCGGCGTCAGCGCGGGGGGAACCGGAGGGGGTCCCGGCCGCGCAGAGGGACAGCCTCGCGGGCTCTCGTCCGTCTCTGGAGCCTTCCTGGGCAAGAGTCTGGCTCCCGAGGCCTCACCCAGCCTCGGGCCGAGCTTTAATAAATGTCACTGCTGGGATTTCTCAGACGGTTAACATGGGAAAAACCGAAGAGGAGAGGGCTGAGGAAGTGGACCCATTAAAAATAACGAGGCCGTTTTAAGTGGACCCAGGTTCCGGGGAATGTGAACCAAGGCCTTGGTTTATTTAAAAACATACTTTATTTTCCATTCTGTCTCTGTTTAATCTCTTCTAATAGAGCTAAAAAAAAAATCCCTCCTTATTCTAAAAACTGAAGTTTATCTAGAGTTTAAGAAGACAAAGAAGTAGGGGCTAAAGCATAGGCCAAAATCACACCCTGCAACAGCGACCTTGCAAACAGTGGGGCCTAACCAATGCGCGGCGAATCAGTGAGTACATTTCACCTGGAATTTACAAGGAAGCAAGTCGTAGCCTCAGGAGGGGCGACGGCATCCGGCAGGTCTGAGCGTTCCACCACGGCTCTTGCTCTTTTCGCAGATCGATGGAATTTTTCTCTCCCTTGGATAATTCTACGGGGACGTGAGGCTCTCGGTGTTTGCAGAGGAAGCCCCAGTGCCCTGCCTGGCGCGAAGTCCCTCTCAGTAACCAACGGTCACTCCATCGGCAGTGGTTATGCCGTGACGATGCATGACAACCTAGCCTGTTTTTCTACACGAGTTAGCTCTTGGCCGTTTTAAATGTCCGTGTTTTTTAACGCCCGGGGAATGTGGGAGTTTGTTTGGTGCCTTCTTCTGGGTTCAGGTCTCAGCTCAGACATATCTGACAGGCCTCCTCTGGCCCCTCCCCAAATGTCTAACACGGCACCCCCACCCCCCTGCTGCACCCTGTGCCCTTCCCGGGGGTGTATGTAACAGCAGCCGTCAGGACAGACGTGGGGGGCTCAGGCCGGCGCACCCAGTAACTGGGGTGTGGACCATCTCCCCAGCCAGGGAGGCTGGGCTGACACCGGTCTGGTGACCCTTGGGAACCGTGAGAAGGGAGAGGGGACTTCCCGGGAGAAAGGTGTTTCCTCCCGGCACTTCCCCGCCGCCCCCAGGCTGGGGAGAGGCTCAGGGAGACCCTCCTGGGGGTCCCAGAGTTGGGGGAAGGTGGGCCGGTCTGACCTGCCCCTCAAAGGCAACTCTGGCAAGAGGCTGGCTAGAGCACCCAGGCAGTGGGGTGGGGGCTGTGCTGGAGGGAACTGACCCCAGCGATGGCAGAGGTGGAGGGACAAGGGTGTGGACAGTGTCCCAAGGATGGGAAATGTACCCTTGGCAGGGCGCTGGCCGGGGTGCAGGGACCCCAGTCTCTTCCTGTCAGCTACAGACACTCAGAGGGTCCATGCAGGATGCTTTCACGGCATCCGTGTCTGAAAGCTACAACACTACCCTCACAAGAGTCAGCTTCGAGCACCTGCCCCAGCTGAGGGACACCAGGCCAGCCAGGTCACGCTGGGGCCTGCCAAGCCAGGTCCCCATCCCCTTGCCCCTGAGGGTCCGGGGAAGCCTGGAGATCAGGGTGGAGCGATTGGGGTGAAGCTCGGCAGGGAGGTACCATGCCCCTCCCCACGCTGAGGCCTCCGCCTAGGGCTAGCCCGGGGCTGGCTTGGCTGTTGGAGGGGAGAAAACAACGTTTCAGTGAGGTCTCACGTGGGACTGGACATTTAATTACCCACATGAAACCATGTTTTTGTGATTAAAAGTGGCTGGGAAAGCTTTTATTATGAGATGACCAGAAAGTCATAGGGCCTGCCCTGGAACTCCCCGAGGGACCAGGAAGGACCAGCCCCAGACAGTGGTGGGCGGGCAAATGGGCTGCTGGGAACAAAACAAACCAAACCTGATTTATGGTGTTTGCCAGTTGCCGTGGTGTAAACGTTCCCACCACGGCCTATTTCAAGCCACCAGTGTGATGTCACTGAATGCAAAGTTGGAAAGGTACACACAGTTGGCTCTTGCAGCCAGTGTGAGCCAGTGTGAGCTGGTGGGAGCTGGTGGGAGCCGGAGTGAGCCGGTGTGAGCCGGTGTGAGCAGGTGTGAGCCGGTGGGAGGCAGTGGGAGCTAGTGGGAGTCAGTGTGAGCCGGTGGGAGCCAGTGGGAGCCAGTGGGAGTCAGTGTGAGCCGGTGGGAGCCAGCTGCTGCACACCCAGAGAGCAGGTGTGAAGGGACAGTGGAGGAGAGGGGGACCATTTCCTCCTGTACCCCTAGAGTCCCACTCTGTTCATGCAATGATTTCCTTGCTTAATTTCCTTCCAGAACACCCCTCCCCTCCTCACGCTTCATGCGTGCGTACGTGTGTGCAGGCCTGGTGTGTGTGTGGTGCGGTTGTGCGTCCACAGACACAGGGAGTGAAGGTGTGGGGGGGTCTTCCTTCTCTCCCCGGTACACCAAGGAGCAGAGAACAGGCACACTCGAGATCACTGTGAAACCCTTCCCACGGAGGCCTGCGAGGTCCGGCTGAGGACAGGTGCTCAACGTTTGTGGAATGAACCAGTGAATGAATGGGGCACCTCCTCCAAGAACCGCCCCCCACATCTGCACAACTATGGACTTCGCACTTTGCAGAACTTATTGCAACATCGCAACAATTCCATGGGCTCTAGCTGTCTGCGTCCTGCCAGGAGAAAGCTCCTTGGTGGCAGAGACCAAAGTTGCCTATTTATAGCCACATCCCGAGATCCACGCCCAGCACTTAGCAGGCCCTCAATAAATATTCCCAAACAGATGAACAGATGCATAATTAATGTGTGGTCTGCTGTGGGTACAGGCTCAGGGGCCAGCTTCAGTTTGAGTCCCAGATCTGCTGCTTAGTCTTGCAACCACCCCAGGGTGTCTGTCAGCTGGGCCGGGTCCTGCCACAGTAACAGCCAAGCCCCAGCGCTTGGGGGCTTCCAACAGCGCTTTGTTTTTCGCTTGTGACCAAAGTCCAAGCCAGGCTGGCAGGGGCTCTGCTCAGTGTAGTCTGGCAGGGGGAGCAGACGCCGTCTCAAACGTTGCCGGGTGCAGTGCCTAAGGACGGAGAATGCCGTGGAGAGTCTAGAGACAGCAAAGAAATGCTCCAGCCCAGAAGCCACCGTGTCATCTCCACTTGCTCCTCGAGAGCCAAGAGGAGCCACAGCCCAGCCACCTGCAAGGGGCCGGGAAGCACCATCCATCCATGATCCCAGAAGGATCTGGAAATGCTTCATCGTTTTTGAACAGAGCCTGCATTTCCATGTCAGGCTGGGGGCCCCAGATTCTGCAGCTGGCCCTGGTGGGACGGAACAGCCATGAGAGCCGGCCTTTCACAAGGGGAGAGAGGCCAGCACGTTTTGAGTGTCTGGGAAAGGGCTGTCGCCGTTGGCAGGTGGGAACCAGAAACCAGAGCCCTGCCCTTGAGCCACCGAGGGCAGGCGCCCGGTTTTACATGGAAATGGCTTCATTCAACATGGGAAACACCCTCAGGGCCTAAAGAGAATCTCGTCTGACTCCCAAAGAGTTTGCTTTTATGAATCAGATGACTCACTGCGTAGATGTTGTGCAGTTTTGTCGGGGAGGGAGAAAGAAACCACAAAAACTGTTCTGCTTAAGTTTCTAAGAAAACATTAGGGCATTTGACTTTTGTCCAGCCGGCTAAACCCCATCCTGCCCTACATCAGGATGGAAGACACATCTGGGACCACGCGGGAGTTTGTTCATCCACTGAATGTGTCTTTGTTGGGCCCTGCCCCAGGCCAAGCATCTTTCTAAGGAAACAAGCAGTGAACAATACAGACACAAATTCTCACCCCTAGTAGCTTGCATTCTAAGGGGAAGAAAGACCAGGAAAAGAAAAAAGTGAACTAAGTAAAAACTATAGTAGGAAATGCAGCGATCCATGCCGGGTAGAAAAGCAGAGTCAGGCAGCGACATCGTTTTGGGGCTGCGGTTTGGGAAGGGTGGCCAGGAAATGGCCTGGTTTATTAATAGAGCGTGGTAGAAGCCTTGCAGGCTCTCTTTCTCCTTGGCCCACAGGTCCAGGGTGCAATCAGAACGGGGGTGAGCCTCCCAGCCCTGGGACACCTTTAACTCCTCCACAAGCCCTGCCGTCCGGGTGGAAATCGCGCAGGAAGACGGATGGATGGAGGCTGCTGCCAAACGCAGACCCTGCTCTCCCAGGGCCCTAAGGATGCCCTACATTTTGCTCCCATCCCAGGCCTGCCTCTGCCCCGTGACCATAATCGCTCGGCTGAGGAGGGGCAGAGGGACGGGCTCGGCCGCCTCATCCTCTCTCGGCCTCTGGATCCAGAGTCAAAGGCACGGCCAGGCCGTCACTGTATCCTGCCACTTGTTTCTGCTCCCGCAACTCTCTCTTAAGCCTCATTTGACTTTCGCCAAGAGGCAAACTGAAAAAGCAGGGAAGCAGAGCCTTCATCGTCCGTCCACGGCACAGCGACCGTGAGTCTGCCGGAGTAGATGGCTCTGCCGGTAGCGCTTCATCCCCCTCCTGCCACCTTAGAAAAGGGGAAGGGAGAAAATGTGCCACAGAAGGGTCCTTGCGGCCGTGTGGCTGTGGATGTGTCTCAGAACCTCTCTGTGCGGGGTGGTGTGGACCCGGCCTGGCACCCTCTCCCAGGTCCTTCTGGGGCCTGGTCCTCACGGGGCTGCAGGGTGGTGCAGAGCCCGGGGGACCACAGCCACCATGTCCCCGATGCCGTGAACTTTCCCAGCCAGGAGCAGCGGCAGTGAGCTGAGTCAGAGCCGGCGACGCCGAGCTTGAGCACACGCAGCTCTCTGGCCCGCCGGGTCGGCCGTGGGGGTTGCGACCGCAGGGCGCTGGCAGGAGCCCGGGGCAGAGTGGGAGCAGCAGAAGGGACGAGGAAAAGCGAGGTCCCAGCGTCCTCGCAAGTGCCAAGTACCTGGTCTACTCTAAGCCTCCAGCCCAGGGGTCCTGCTGCCCCGACCAGCCGGTGAACACACAGGGCGACAGTTCTCACCGCGAGGCTGGGCTTCTGCGGGGCCGTGTCCTGGCGCCCCTCTGAAGACAGGGAGCACATTTTAGTCACCTGGAATATATATAAATAAAAATGCTCTGCACATAGTAGGCCCTCCATAAATAAATACCTAGTAATTAGGCCAGAAGAAGAGGGGAGAAAATTTCCGAGAAATTAACTCACTCGTATTTAACCTGCTTTTCCCCTTGGCTTAAGGAGTTTAAGACTTTTCAGAAAATAATCACAACAGAAGCCCCCCAGCAATGGCTCCAGGAGTGGAAAATGAAAAGACAAAAGAGACAACATTCACGCAAAACCTTTATAAGCAAAAAGGGCTTTCTGCGCCTTCCGTGAAACAAAGCGTGCAGGGCCCTGGGCACAAGGCTTGCAGATTGTCATGGCTCCATGTGCCTGGATCCCCTCGGCGGCCGCCCTAGACCCGGCCACCCCCTCCCCTAGTGGGGTCCCCACACCTGCCGCCCAGTCTCCATGCTGTGGCCAAAGTGATCCTTCCCCAGGACGGGGAGCACCCAGATTCCCTCATGGTGCTAAGGGAGGGTCGACTGGAACAGCCGTTTTGGGAAACAGTGAAGCGTCACCTATTGGAGCCGAAGCTGTGCGCATCTACGGCCTGCCATTCCCTCCCGGCGCGCCCTCAGCCGAGCGTTGCCCTGAATTCGCCAAAGACCTGCCCGAGGACAGGCAGAGCATGCTGTTCCCGACAGCCCCCAATACCCCCATGCTGCAGAAGAAGAAAGGCCTTGGGGGGTAATTAAATGAGGTCATGAGGATGGGGCCGGGACCCGATAGGACTGGTGTTCTCATAAGAAGAGGAAAAGGCACCAGAGATCTCCGCACATGTACAGAGAAGGGGCCACATAAAGACACAGGAGGAAGGTGGCCAAATCGAAGCCAAGGAGAGAGGCCTCGGCAGAAACCATCCCTGGTGGCACCCTGATCCCAGACTTCCAGCCTCCAGAGCTGCAGGACAGAACATGCGTGCTGTTTGCAACACGCAGTCTACGAGGCTCTGTTACGGCAGCCCTGGCAGACCAGCACATGCATGTTTAGGACAAGTGCACTTTCCTCTCTGTGTGATGGGTGCAATTAAATGGTCATTAGAAAAGGCAAGTCTGGTATGGCCCTGGTGTTTACAATTCTTCTCTGGCTTCTTGTCTGCTTTTGAAGTCCAAATTTGCAATGTGGCCTTGAAGACCTAGCATGGTCTGGCCGCTGTTGGCCTCTCTAGCCTTGGACCACTCCACTGTGGCTACTCCAATCTTGTTTCAGTTGCTTGGACATGCCAAGTGCTTTCCTGCCTCAGGGCCTTTGCACTTGCTGGCTCCTCTTCTTAAAACACTTTCTCTGTGTTTTTGCCTGGCAAGCTCCTACTCATCCTTCAGGTCCCAACTTAAACATGTTTTTTTTTTGTTTTTTTTTTTTCAGTAGGCAGGTTTTCCTGATCCCAAGCTGGGTCAGATCCTTCTGGTGTAAACTCTCAAAACACCTGCTCTTTTCCTTCATTGCAACTGTTCCAGTTAGAAACAAATGAAATATTGTTGCCTACTGACTGTCTTCCCTACTAGACTGTGAACTCCCTGAGGACAGGGTTGGTCTTGTTCTCCAGTGTGATCACGGTGCTCGCCGTGCATGAAAAGATAGATGGATAGATGAACAGATGGACTAATGGATGGGTGGATGGATGTGTGGATGAATAGTTGGGCAGATAAATGGAGGGATGGATGGAGGGATGGAATAAGCAATAGATGGATGGGTGGATGAATAGACAGATGAATGGAGAGGTGGTTAGATGAAATAATAAATAGCTGGATGGGTGGATAAAAATAGAAGGAAGAATAGATGAATGGATGGGTGGTTGGTTGGAGGAATGGATGGAGAAATGAATTTATGAACAAGTGGATGGGTGAGTGGTTATCAATTCCTAGTACACATATCTTTGACCAGAAACAATTCTATTTACAATTGTGCTATTAAAACCATCTACTGAGCCTTCGAGGTGCGCCAACACTGCAAGAATGAGTCAGCGCTCAGTGCTCTCCTGATTTTTAGGGAATGATCTAAGAATACACTTCCGAGGCTTTCATCGATGAGGCAAATGGTGAACTTCTTTAAATATTTATGTTCTATAAGTGCTAATATTTGGAAACACCTAGAAAATACTCCTATTACACATTTGTCTTAGAAGGCCTACCTGAGGCCAGCTATATAGAAAGGGAGAAAAAAAGAATTTATCGAAAGAGGAGGAAAGACATGACCCCAGCATCAGAGCGGGAGATGTGAAATGATTCCGGTTCCTGTGTCCTAGGTGTGTGGGCAGCTGGCACCTGCCAGGGCAGTGGCTGTCGTGGGTACCAAAAGCCCAGGGGGTTATAGAATTAGATCCTCTATAAATTTCAAGGTCAGACCAGCAGAGGCGGGGGTGGGTCCCGACCTCCTCACCTGGCTTTCGAGGCACAGAATGTCCCACACCTGCATTGCTCCTGAAGGTCACTTTCCAGCACCCTCCCCTGCTGTACCCCAGCCCAGCTCCACGTCTGCCAGTTCCTCCACCCTGCTCTCTACCCCGCCCAAGGCCTTTGTGCATGCTGTTCCCTCTGCCTCGAACACCCTTACTGCCCCTCTCTGATTCTGCTTGCCCTGCATGTGGCCAGGGCCCCCTGAGCTCCTCCAACGCCGTATGTCAGACCTCCTGCTGCTCCGTGGCAGCCGGCACCTCAGCCATATGTTTAATCTGCATTCAAAGAGTGCCTACTGTGTGCAGATACCTGTCTAGGCACCGGGGTTGCTGTAGTGAGCAAGACAGTCCCTGCGAGCCCCGTCCCAGTGGAGGCCATGACAACAGCAGCTTTAAGTACACAGCAAGTCCTGTGGGCCACCAGAGAACGGGGAGGCCCTCAGAGGGGGCGGGAGGTTGGGGGGCGTCTCTGAGGCTGTGCGGTGCAGGGTGGGCTGTGCCGCTCTCCAGAGGAGCATGTCCAGAGCAGAGGGTCAGCAAGGACCATTACCACCCCCGGGAGGGGTTGAGTGCTGGAGGGACGGCATGGAGGCCTGTGGGCCCTCCCACCTGATTCTGTCGCTGCTTGGGTCTCTGCTTGTCTGTCTGGTGACAGTGCATTTTCCTCTAGGCTGTGACCACCCCAGGCCTCTCTGCACCCCTGCCCTGGGCACAGCTTCCTTTGACTCTCGGCCAAGTGCCGGTGCAATCGGAGAGGGCCGGCTGGGGCCGTGGGCAGGGCTCCTGCACCTGGGATGGAGCCTTGCTGTGGTGTAGGACAAAGACATTTGTCCCTCCAAACCTCAGGTGGAAATGTGATCCCCATCTGTGGGAGGTGGGGCCTCCTGGAAGCTGTTTTGGTCTTGGAGGCAGATCCCTCATGAATAGATCGACACCCTGGGGAGAGTGACTGAGCTGTCCCTCTGTTAATTCGCCAGAACTGGCTCTAATAGACCCCGGGATCTCCCCTCCGCCGTCTCTTGCCTCCTCTCTTGCCAGGTGATCTCTGCACACCTGGCCCCCCTTCACCTTCCGTCCCGAGTGGAGATGGCCAGAGGCCCTCGCCAGGCACAGATGCCCCATCTTGAACTCTCCGGCCATCGGAACCGGGAGCCAAATAGACCTTTTTTCTTTATAAATTACCCAGCCCAGGTATTCCTTTATAGCAACACACGGCGGCCTTTTCAAAGAGTGTCTCCAATTCCTTTCCTGTCCCGCCCTTCGAGGCAGTTGGCCCCTGTGAGGTTGGAGACCTGAGGCCCAGGGAGAGGTGCCGCTTGCTTCGGTCACACAAGCATCAGCGGCGTCCGTTGGAGGACCCGGTGATACCGGGAGCGTCTCTGATTTCGTGGCGCGGTTCACCCGCATCCTCTGAGAGTTTCCAGTCTCTAGTCTGCAGAGCCGTTCCTGTCTCTCCGAGAAAGAGACGCTGACCTCACACACTCGGGAACGCTCCAAACGGCTCCAGCAAGGAGACCCTCCCTGGTCTGTGGGCTCCCACGACTCACGTCGCGACACAGGGCAGCCACGCCACCGCGCCCCTTTGGCCTCTGCTTTCCCAGCTGGCGCGAGCTCTGCTGGGTGTTAAGAGGAGGAGATAACATAGAACCTGCCCAGGACGCGCCGTCATTTCGAGGCGAGCGGGACACATGTGGGAAACGCCTGCGGAGTCTGTTCCCAAGAGACTATCTGGGGCCCAAGGCCAACCTCATGTGGAACGTGCCTGGTCTCACTGGACACTCCGTGGCTGGGCCACGCTCACCCCTCCGTCCCTCGGCATTCGCACGGTCAGACGTGCGGGACACAGGACGGGAGAGCTGCACCCACGTGGGGTTCCCGGGCACGGGACTCTGCTCCCGGAGAGGCCAGGGAGGCCCTCACTCCCCGGGGGAAGGGAGGATCCGCTCCCACCACGGGCAGGGGCCTGGGCGGCTTGTGGCTGGCACAGGCTCCCTTCGCGAGGTCTCCGTGGCCACCACGTGCCACCAGATCTGAAGGGCACTTGCTTCCTTCAAAGTCAGGGGAAAAGTTGGAGAAGCTTTAAGGCACATATTGCCAAAGAGAAGGCAAAACCACAATCTTTCCAGAAGAGCCAAAGGAGTAAAACAGTTGGCACCGGCATAAAGGCAGACACATGGGCCAATGGAGGAAAAAATCAGCCCCAAATAAACCCGTACGTATGCAGTCAGACGATCTCCGACAGGAGGGCCCAGGCTGCCGATTGTGAAAGGACAGTCTCCCAGCAAACAGAGATGGAAACTGGCTACCCACGTGCGGAA
Organism: Cheirogaleus major; assembly: GCA_963574435.1. Lineage (NCBI taxonomy): Eukaryota > Metazoa > Chordata > Mammalia > Primates > Cheirogaleidae > Cheirogaleus > Cheirogaleus major. The sequence continues at coordinate 43,171 of CAUYPO010006612.1, read as the reverse complement.
GAATGAAGCTGGGGCCCTACCTTAAACCGCGTGCAAAAGTTAGCTCAAAATGGATGAAAAGCCTTAATTCTAAGAACTGAAGCTATAAAACTCCTAGAAGAAAACATGGAACAAAAGCTTCATGACATTGGATCGGGCAGTGATTTCTCAGATATGACATCAAAAGCACAGGCAGCAAAAGCAAAACTAGACAGACGGGACGACATTAAACTTAAACACTCCGCACAGCAAGAGAAATAATCAACAGAGTAAAACAGCAACTTACAGAATGGAGGAAATATTTGCAAACCATATATTTGATAAGGGGTTAATATCCAGAAATACCCAGAATATATCAAGAACTCCTACAAGTCAACAAAACAACAACAAAAAACTAATACTCTGATTTAAAAGTGGGCAAAAGAATTGAATAGATATTTCTCCTAAGAAGATAGACAAATGTCCAATAAGCATATGAAAAGAGGTTCAACATCACTAATCATCAGAGAAATGCAAATCAAGACCACATGCGATACCAGCTCACACCCATTAGGGTGGCCACCATAAAGAAAAAAAGAAAGCGTAAAATAACAAGTGTTGGCGAGGACGTGGAGAAACAGAAACCTTTGTGCGCTGTTGGCAGGGATGAAAAATAATGCAGCTGCTGTGGAAACAGTAGGGAGCTTCCTCTAAAGGTTAAAGAGAGAATGATCATATGATCCAGCAATTCCACTGCTGGCTATAGATCCAAAAGAATTGAAAGCAGGTCCTGAAGAAATATCTGCACACCCATGTTCACGGCAGCATTGTTTGCAATGACCGAGAGGTCGACGCAGCCCATGTGTCACTGACAGATAAACGGATGAGCAAAGCGTGAGATACAGACACGCACACAATGGAATATTACTCAGCCTTAAAAAGGAAAAAATTCTGCGATACGCCACAACTTGGATGAACCTTGAGGACATTATGCCAAATACAATTAGCCAGACACAAAGAGACAGATACTGTGGGATTCCACTTATAAGAGGTATTAAAAACAATATATCTCTCAGAAACAGAAAGTAAAAGGGTGTTCACCAGGGGTTGAGGGAGGAAAAGAGGTAAGTTGCTGTTTCAGGGGTGTGGAGTTTCAGTGTTGCAAGATGAACAATTTCTAGAAAAAAATTTGCTGCAAAACACTGTTCGTGTAGTTAATACTACTGCACTGCACACTTAAAAGTGGTTAAAATGGTAAATTTTGTATTTTTGTTTAACCACAATAATTTAAAAAGGAGCTAAATAAAGGCCCTCAGAGGGACGCGAATTTATAGTCGAGGGTCGGTGCATGGGAGCTGGGACGCTGGGCAGAGATGGGAGGCGGGCGGCAGCAGAAGGAGAACATTGCAGCACCCCCCACCCCCACCAGACGTCCGTGGACTTGCAAGATCACTTAACGGGGCGGGGTCCAGTTCAGACATGGGAGAGACGTAGGCAGGCAAGAAGAGGCCACGAGGGATCACATGACATGATGGCAGGGAGAACAAGGCTGGTGACTGGAACACGGGGTTGGGTGGGAGAAAGTTCTGGCGTCAAACCAGATGCCCAACTCCTGGAGCACCAACTGCCTGGTGGGCGTGGGGCACAGGTGGGAAAGTTGCCCTGCAGGGACACAGGTGGGTGTCCTCACCCCCGAGATGGCTCAGGGACAGACAGTGTTTAGGGACCAGGGCTTGTCTACATGTAGGTGAGAACCGAAAATGTCTCTTCCCATGAATGCAATCTTTGGCTGCCTCATTGATCACACTCCTGGCCCAGAGCTTGCAGATCTTGGGGTGTGCTGGCACTTCCTGACCCCACGTTGGGACAAACCATGTCACGGACAGAAAAGTGGAGATGGATTTATCACTTGGACTACAGTTGTTCTCAGTTCAAAAAGCGGATCACAGTCAGTTGAAAGAGAAACAGCCCCGACGTGGTAGTCCCTGCACACAATTATCGCTAAAAGTGATCAAAACCCACTACCGGACAGGACGGATGCTTGCTCTTAACAAGGAGTCTAGAGTCCCCAACGTGGAGAAGCCCTCTGGGGACTAGACTGTCCCTTCTCGGTCACTCACGGAAACTTTCCATGTGGAATTCTTCGGAACTGGTGAACTCACTCGATTGGTCCCCTCACTTGTGAATCATGCACAGGAAGTAAAACGAGAGGGGGAAGCCACGGCTGTATTTATAGAAACCTCGTTTTGCTATTCATCAAAAAAAATAAACACAACCCACCTCGCACTAAAAATATGCATCTGAAGATCAACAATGAGGCCATGTTCGGCTGACTCCACAGAGCAGTGGAGATTTCAAACCATAAGAATTTCTCACAGATGTGTCCTAGAATAATTCAGGACAGTGTGCCAATAAGTACTTTTAAAAAAAAAAAAAATTGACATTTTAAGCAACATGTCCCCTCCTCCCTGGTTCTGAAGCTGGCAAAGGAAAGCCTCACGGTGATATATCAGAGCAAGCTGTGTGACCTTTGCCTCATTACTTAACCTCTCTGAACCACAGTTGCTTTACCTGTAAAATGAGGATCATGATACCTACCTTTGAAGGATGCTGTGAGGAGCAAACGAGATGACGAACCCATAATAAAGTTCTACACACTAAAGAGGCATTCAGTAGCCAGCGGTGGCAGTCATAATGCACCCATGACAAGAATGTTTCTGTCACCAACTCTAATTCCATGAGTTGAGGGCTGTTCACAGACCTGCTGGTGGAAGTCAGCCTCCCTTGGGCTCCCCAAGTTAAGCCTCTCCCAGTAGCACTGCAAGATGATTTGCTAAGTCTGAAGGAAACCAGGGCAGTCACAAAAAGGATGTTTCTATTGCTCCTTGGTACTTTTAAGGGCAGCACAATGAAGCCCATGGCTGCAAGCCCTAGGAACCAGAGGATGCCACGCAATGTCTCGACGTGTCCTCCTACGGCATCCACCCAGAGCGACCTGCAGTGGTGTGAAGCGGGTGGTCCTGCCGTGTGGATCCCCGTCAGGGTCCCGCCTGACCCCAGCGCTTCATAACCCTGCGACCTTCGACGCATCCTCATCTGCAAAATAGGGAGGTAGCTGCACCTCCCTCGGAGGGTTCGATGACAAGGGAAGAGATGGCCCACGTACGGGTGCACGTTGGAGTATCTGGCGTGCCGTCACACACACAGGTATGAGCTGCTATAATTAATGATAATGGTAGCATTTTATAATCTGCTCTCTTTACTCACACTCTCCTCCTTTCTCATTTAACCGTGTTCTGGACCACGTCTGTTTTACTCACTGCCATAAACCCCACGTCTAGCGTGAACCAGATGCTCGATAAACATCTGGCCAACAAGGCGGGAACACAACCCTGCCCACGTGGAGCTCCGGTCTGGTGGGGTGAAGGGTGGTGAGACCACCATGGGATGAGTATCCCACTGGGGGACCTGGGGCTGCAGGGACCACTGATGGAGCCCCTCGCGGGCTCTTGGGTTCGGGGACGGTGTTAGGAGGGAGGAGCAAAGTGTCAGTGCAGGAGGAAACTCGGCTCAGGCAGAAGGAGGAGCTGGTGGGGTGTTCTGGACAGGGGACTGTGCCTGGATCCTTCCAGAAATGGGGAGAGCCCCCATGGTCGGCACATGGAGGCTGGGAGAACAGGGCAGGAGCTGAGGGCCAGGATACAACCACCTCACACTATTTCTTTTAGGGTGTCTGCAGGGAGTCACTCAGCCCCCACAGGTGAGCACTTAGGTGGCTTCCACCTTTTCACTCTTCTGTGTGAACCATTCTTTGCCTACCTGCTTAATTGATTCCATAAGATACATTTCTAGGATTGGAGTGATTGGATCAAGGGGTAAACATTTGTTTTATTCACTCTATCTGCCCAACCATCCATCTCTCCATCCACCTGTCCATCCACTCATCTATCCATCCACCCACTCATCTGACCATCCATCCATCCAACCATCCACCTATCCATCTATCTATCTATTCATCCAACCATCTACCCATCCATCCACCTAAACTTCTGCCCGCCCACCCACCCACCCATCTATCTACCCAGCCATCTATACATCCATCCATCCATCCATCCATCCATCCATCCATCCATCTATCCAACCATCTATCCAACCATCGATCCAGCCACCCATCTATCCACATGCCCATCCATCCATCCTCCAACAATTTATTAAGCCCTGGCCCTATGCTAAGCACTGGAGATCGAGGGTGAGAGGGCTCAGCTGACCACCGCCCTCCCAGCACAGGTTAAGTTCCCCATGGCCTGGGGAGGGCTATGGAAGAGAAGGCTTTTCCTACAAGAGTACCCTGCCCATAGCAGGTTCATGATAAATCTGTGGGGAAGCAATGATGACACACTGCCAAGTCGTCCTGAGACCAATGGACCACGTCAGAGCCAAGAGTTGTTTGTGAAAGAGCTTGCTTTCCACAGGGTCAGCCACTGGGAGATTGATCAGTTTCGCCAATTCGATGGGCCAAAAAAGACATCTCAGATGCTGTCACTTGTATTTCTCTGATTACTAGTAAGGCTATCTTTTCCAGATAATTAGCCTTTTGAGGGGTAAGTTGCCTATTTTGGTCTTGTGCCAATTTTCCTATGGGTATGTTGATCTTTTGGTTTTTTAACTGATCTGTCAATAGGTCTATTTTGGAGTGACAAAAACAATTCTTTATTGAATACTCAACAAATAATTACCCTATCTCCCGCTTGTTATTTTTCTCTTCCGAGACAGGGTCTGGCTCTGTCGCCCTGGGTAGAGTGCAGTGGCCTCATCATAGCTACTACAACCTCAGACTCCTGGGGTCAAACGATCCTCCTGCCTCAGCCTCCAAGTGGCTGGGACAATAGGTGCACACCACCACACCGGCTAATTTTTTTTTCCTTTCTATTTTTCATAGAGACCAGGTCTCACTCTTGCTCAGGCTGGTCTAGAACTCCTGGCTTCAAGCAATGCTCTTGCCTTGGCCTCCCTATTTTTCTTTATATTTTGGTTATTGTGGGTTTTTTTTCTAATCTTCAAAAATTAAAGGGTTTTTACTCTACAGTTTTGAGGTTTAATTTTCTGCTCAGAAAAGTCTTTCTCCAAGATAACATAAATATCCATCTTATTTTACTCTAGAATATTTATGATTTTACTTTTTACACTTAAATCTTTAATTTGTCTGGGACTCACTGTCGTGTTTGGGGCCACGGTGTCAGGGATGGAAGTTTGCTTTGTCCTCCGTGGTGGTTGGTTCCCAGCCGATGATGTACTGATTCTCCACCTCCCCCAGAGTTTCTTAAAAGCTGTTTCCCAACCTGTTTCTTCCATTTGAATTTGAGAACAGTTTAAACATCCTCTCCAAAAAAGTTTTTTTGTTCTGTCAGTAGAACTGTGCAGTTTTGTTCATGCTGGTATTCTATTTCTCTCAAGTTTATTGCTAGGGTGTTTCTACTTCTTTGCCTGCTCTTCTGAATTAGATCTTTTATGCATTGTTTAAGATAATTTCTAGCTAGTTACACCTGTTTGGGCCACGCGTCCACTCTGGAGAGCTGTTTAGACTCTGGCCTCACCCCTGAGTTCTCCTTTCAGTTCTAACTGGGTTTTGCCAATTCTTGGGCATTTTTCAGGTAGGCCATCATGTCATCTTCAACTGGTGATCATTTTCTTTCCCTCTTTAAATAATTATAATTTAATTTTCCTGCCAGGTAGCACATTCTAGAACTTTCAGACCACTGATGAATGGCAGAGACGGCCAGGGCACCCTTGACTTGTTCTGGACTTGAATGAGGCCACTGTTGATGTGTTGCCATCAGATGTGGGGATCTTGGCCGTTGGTTTGAAACAGGTAGTGTGAATCCCATTGCAAAGGCAATCTTTTTAATTTTTAGAGAGTCGTCAGCGGGCGGAAGATGCCGCGTCCCAGCACGCATCTCTTTCGGGATCCAGTCGCGATCACGAGTGCAGCCAACTGCACAAAGGACGCAGTTCTCCCACGCCTTCCTCTCTCTACGCCCTCGGCGCGTCACTGCGTGGCTCTTCCCATCAGGAGACAGAGCACTCTGTCCCCCAAGTCTGGGTTGGCCTTGTCACTTGATTTGGCCAAGAGAACGGGGCAAAGGGACAGGTCTCAAGAGACCGTGGCTGCTTCTGCTCTCTCTTACGCACCAGCACTGCCATGGGAACGAGCCGGGCTGGTCTGCTGGCGGACAAGAGACACGTCACCCCATCACCCAGCCAGCAGCCAGCCCGCCCATCACTGAGCATGGCCACCCGCGGCCAGCCGGCCCCCGCTGACCCGCCGCTGACTCCAGCACGCGAGCCTGCCAGCTCCGCCCGGCTGACCCATGGCCTGATGAGCCACAAAAAATGGTCATTGTTTGAAGCCGCTAAGTTCTGGGGTGGTTTATTGTGCAGCGATGGACAACCGCTGCCGGTGGCATTTCTCCTTTGACCTATTTAGCGCAGACCAGTTTCCTGCACGACCGTCCCAGCAACGGTGGGATCCGCCTGCATCTGTGACCTGCTCGCTCCTAACACCCTGCTGAGCCGCAAACGCCTGAGCAAGTTTGGTGAGACACTTTGTCAGAATTGGCACTTATAAATGTCTTAGTGCCTCAAAAACCTTTCCTGTGTCGCACCCTGTGGGATGGGACGAGTGTGACCTAGACTCTCCCGTGAGCCCAGGCCTGGGCATGCAACGGTTACGGGGGGTGACCCGGGACGTCCTGAGAGAGGCCATGGTGGCTGACACCCAGGAGGTCCTAGGGCTCCACAGGGACAGGCCACCTGATGGTCTTGGTGTTCACAAGGCCACTCTCTGACTGGATCGAGCCCAGGGGCAGTTGGTTCCATCTTAGAGTTGCTCACAGCCTCTAAGCCAAATGAAGCACCCAGGACTGGCTGTCCCTGGAGCTTTTTGCCGTGGTTTCAAAATATCCCCACAAATTCTTTGAGACTCCTTCATTCCAAAGGTGGAAACTAGTTCCCCTGCCCTTGAGTGTGGGCTGGACTCAGTAATTCACTTCTAACCAATAGAACGGGGCGGAAGTGACGGTGTTCAGGTGTTGAAACTGGGTCACAGAGGCATGTCAGCCAGCTCCTTGCTTTCTCCTGGACAATCGGCATGGGGGAAGCCAGTCACGAGGTTGTGAGGACACGTAAATAGCTCCCTGCGAGGGCTCTGTGAGGCAAGGAACTGAGGCCTTGTGCCCATAGCCGCAGGAGTGCGCCATCTTGGAGGTGGACCCTCTGGCCCCAGTTGAGTCTTAAGATGAGACGGCAGCCCTGGCCAACATCTTGCCTGGAAACCTCCTGAGAGACCCCGAGCCAGAATCACCCAGCTGGACCACGCCTGCATTTCTGACCCACAGAAAGAAACTGAGATAATAAATATGTATTGCTTTAAGCCACTAGGGTTTGAAGTCATTTGTTACACAGCAGAAGCTAACTAATACACTTTTTTGTGGTGGCTCTGGATGGTGAGAGCTCATTCTTGCCGATTTGTTCTCTTTCACGAACATAAGGGACTGGCACAGTGTCCTCATCCCCAACTGCCCATGAGTATTTAGGCCTCTTTGTGTACTGGACATTCTACTTAAAATGCATTCCAGCCACTGCCCGGTAAGGAGCAAGCCTGTTTCCCAGGCCACCATTGTACACGAAGAGCAAGCAGCTTCTGGCCATGGCTCTTCCACAGACCACCCCGGGGTCAGCCCCCCAAAAACTCCAGCATTCACTCCAACTGCCCTTGCCCTGGCCTTTAGCCCAACGCTGGGTGGCCAAGCTCCACCAGGGGCTCAGAGTACCAAGTACAGACAGACAGAGGCCACGTTGCAATTCCAAGGTGGGAGGTGATTCCCCGGTAGAGCTGCTTTAAGGGGCTGAAAGCAGGGCTGGGCTCTGGCACTGCCTTCTCCTTACTCGTTAAAACCATCGTACTGAGGCATCACACACACATGCAGAAAAGTACCCATGATAAGCGTGCAGCCTGATACATTTTTGCTAACTACACACATGCACGCACGCACCCAGCACCCAGCAGCCCCCTTACTGGCCCCTAGAGGGAAGCCCCTGTCCTGGCTCTATCCCCAGGGATGCATTTTGCCTGTTTTTTTATGCTGCATAATAAATGGGGCCATAGAGTGTGTACGTGCCCTTTTGTGTCTGGCCTCCTTTGTTTAACATGGGCTTTCTGAGACTCACCCCTGCTGGCGGGAGCAGTTGCGGGTGGTCCTCCCTGTCGCTGCAGCGTGCTCCACGGTGGGGAGGGGCCGTGGCGTGCTCACCATGCTCTGGCCTTGTGTGGGCGGGCATCAGAGGAGCTTCCGGTTCGGAGCCCTCTCGAACAGCGCTGCTGCCTCTCACTCCCGCCCTTGGATGAACGTGTGCATGCGTTTCTCCGTGTCCGCCCAAGAGCGGCTTTGCGGGCCACAGAGTATGCGTTTGTTCAACAGTAACACGCCTATCGGCCTTCCAGAGTGTCGCTTACACTCCCACGAGCAGCGTGCGAGGGTTCCCGTTGCTCCATTTTCTTGCCAGACCTTGGTGTCTTCTGTGCTTTGCGTTTTGGCCAGTCCGGTGGGTGTATGATGATATCGCAGGTGGTTTCGCTTTGCATTTCCCAATGACTAATAAACTTGAGCGTCTTTTCAAATGCTTATTAGGCCCCTTCTTTTAAAATGCTCTCTAATGACCTGACAGGACTTTTGGGTTGATGGTTGAGATGCATGCCTCTCCCTCTTGAGAACTCACCGACAAGACAAACGGTCCCCTACAAAGCAGGTGGCACATTCCATTTCCCTTTCTGAGTGGCTCCAACACACAAATGAAACGTCTAGCTAATTATTGGAAGAAAGAAGACCTATTGATCCATTTTTTCCAAGTGCTCATTTTGTGTAGCTGTATCCCCACTTCAATGTCTCCCTGCAACAAGTGATCTCACTTAGTTACAGTTACAGAAGTTGTCTCGTGGGAAGTCCCCTGGGAGTCCTCTGTAAATTCCTTCCTAAGACTTTATCTTGGCAGGAGGAAGCATCTGGTTACACCTGGCACAGACCCTTTTCAGAATACGACATTGTGGGCCATGCTCTGTAGAGGACACTCTGGGGCCGGCCTACCCCTTGTCCCAGGGGCAGGGCAACCCCGCATGTTATCAGACACTTTCCAGGGTGTCCCAAGTGGACAGGTGATAGCCCTCCCTCTTGCTCCCACTGTCTCTACTTTCACAAAAGGACAGGGACCCCAGTCTGCGCGATCTCCAGCAAGGCACGTGGGAAAAAGCTGCGGTACAGAGACCTCATCCATGCAGCGAATGGCTGCTGAGCCCCCACTGCATGCCAGCAGCGTGCTGGGCGCCGGAGACTCAGTGACGAACAACAGAGACACGGTCCTTGCCCACCTATGTTGGTGGGAGGAGGGGCAGGCAGTGAAAAGGCCGATAGAGCAAAATCCGATTATGATTCTCAGATGCTGCCGGTGGACACAGAACGTGGTAAAGGACCCTGGCCAATCGCTTGGCAGTTTCTGACGCAGTTAGACGCATGTGCGTCCCATGGCCCAGCAACGCCAGTCGTAGGGATTTATCGGTGGCATGAGAACACCTGTCCACAAAACGCTTTGTTCCCGACAGCTTCATTTATGACGGCTGCAAACTGAGAACAACTGTGGCATCTTTCTAGGAGAAGGGACACCCACACGGGCACATCGTGCCACGGGGCGCACTCCGCAATAACAGGAACACATGACTGGTGAGCGCCAAAACATTGCAGTGGTCACAGGAAAGTCCATACCACATGCTTTCATTTCTATGAAGTTCTAGAACAGGCATGATTATGCCGTGGTGATGAAGTGGGGGTTTGATGGGGAATGGCCTGCAGCTGCTCTCTGGGGTGATGGAAATATTTTTTTTTTTTTGAGACAGAGTCTCACTCTGTTGCCTGGGCTAGAGTGCCGTGGCGTCAGCCTAGCTCACAGCAAGCTCCAACTCCTGGGCTCAAGCGATCCTCCTGCCTCAGCCTCCCGAGTAGCTGGGACTACAGGCATGCGCCACCATGCCTGGATCATTTTTTCTATATATTTTTAGTTGGCCAATTAATTTCTTTCTATTTTTAGTAGAGATAGGGTCTCGCTCTTGCTCAGGCTGGTTTCGAACTCCTGACCTCGAGCAATCCTCCTGCCTCAGCCTCCCAGAGTGCTAGGAGTGAGTCACTGCACCCGGCCCCAAAATGGTTTTTACACCAGTCTCTCACAATATAAAACTGTTTCCCGTTTTGTCGGTTAAAATGCAATTCTCTTTAATGAACCACGTACAACATTCAGTTTTGCAAAAAGGGTCAACTACATCACATTCTTTTAAAACATTCCCAGTCCACCAGTAACTGTCTTCTCCAAATAAAACACTACAGATTTTTAAATGCTTGACAATGCTTTAGTTTCCAAAAGAAGTCACTGACCTTTTCAAGGGCTGTGATCTGAATGGTTGGCATTCCTGCATAAAGTTCCTTTGTTGTGTGCACAGCTTTTATAAATATATCTAGACTCTTTGGGTCCTTATGTAAAAGAGAAGCTGAATATTCATTATATTTTCCCAGAGTGTGATGCAGAACAATGGCCTCATCTTTCAGGACAGCAGTGGTCTTCTTCTCAATCTTTTCTAGTAGTTGTTCAATCATAGGCAACAGCTGAGAAAGCACCATCTAAAGATTGGAAAACTTGTTAGTGAATAGTTACCTACACTGATATTTTTGATCACTCTACAAAGACATCCAAAGATACCCTGTTGGAAGACTGGGAGTTTAGCCAGGAAAAAAAAAAAAACAAAAAACAACAATAATGACGACCTCATAGACATGGAGGCAGCTATTAATCCATACTCAGGCACTCAGGTTCTCTCTGATAGTTCATCTGTAATGCTCAAAAGCACTAAACCCTTCAGAAATGAGCAAAGATAATCTGTGACCATCCCTCACAACTTTTTGAGAACAGAAAATACAAACTAAAATTTTATTTTATTTATCTTTTAATATATTTCTTAATTTCAGCATATTATGGGGATACAAATGATTAGGTTACATATATTGCCTTTGCTCCACCTAAGTCAGAGCTTCAAGTGTGTCCATCCCCCAGACGGTGTTGTAGCATACCCATTAGGTGTGTACCCATTCCCTCCTTCCCCTCCCACCTGCCTGACATCAGATGCATATTATTATATATGCACTTAAGTGTTGATCAGTTAAAACCAATTTGATGGTGAGTACATGTGGTGCTTGTTTTTCCATTCTTGTGCTACTTCACTTAGTAGAATGGGCTCCAGCACTATCCAGGATAATACAAGAGGTGCTAGATCACCACTGTTTTTTGTGGCTGAGTAGAATTCTGTGGTATACATATACCACATTTTTTTTTTTTTTTAAGACTAGTCAAGTGCAGTAGTAAGGAGGGGGGAAAGTAGTAGAACAAGGAGTTCAATCTGTAACTGACTGTGAACAATCAAGTGAGATAACTCACCACCTTTGGACCAGCCCATACACCACATTTTATTAATCCACGCATATATTGATGGGCACTCAGGTTGTTTCCACATCTTTGCAATTGTGAATTGTGTTGCTATAAACATTCTAGTGCAGATGTCTTTTTTACAGAATGTCTTTTGTTCCTTTGGGTAGATGCCCAGTAATGGGATTGCTGGATCAAACGGTAGTTCTACTTGTAGCCCTTTGAGGTATCTCCATGTTACTTTCCACAGAGGTTGCACTAGACAAACTAAAATTTTAGAGTATAAAAACAAATTTGAACATTCCCTAAAACACTGTGCACTTCCTCAATGTTTCCAACTAGGCATAATTAATTCAAATTAAGTATGTAAAGTCTTTAATAACTAAAGCAGGGGCCAGCAAATTATGGCTTGTGGGCCAAACTCACTGGACTGCCTGTTTCCGTAAATTCTACTGAAACACAGCCGTGTTCATTTGTTTACACACTGTCTATGGCCGCTTTCCTGATACGATGGCAAAGACCAGCAGTTTCAATAGAGACTGTATGACCCACAGAGCCTAAAATATTTACTATCTTGGTCCTTTACACAAGAAGTTTGTCAACTCCTACTTTAAACTATACCAAGAATGACTTAGACCTGATAAATGTGATCTTTTTTCTTCTAGGAAAAAAATATAATCAAATGGTCTTCATTCCATTTTACTCATTTTAGTTCTCTTAAGTCTCCAGTCAGTGCAAGACTGATTGATGAAGCACGCAGGCACTTTTGGAACATGAGGATGAAAGGGCTTTTTCTCTGCTGATCAGCACATACCATCACATAAACAAGTGCTTCACAACCACTTTCTTTGGTATCACAAGCTTCCTTGAGAACATAAGGAAAGCTATGAATTTCCCCCCAGAAAAATGTACAAAAACATAAATTTAATGAACGAGCAAATGATTTTGGAATCTCACAGACTTTTATGTCCAAATACATTCCCTTGTGGAGAATTTTCACTTGAAAAATAGACACGAACCAACAGTTCTTCAGCACTGTAGCCCCATAAGGCCAAGTTAACCATTAGACAGAGACAACAGAACTAATTTTAAAATGAAAAGAAACTCACCAATACTTGTTTTTATATCCTGTATCTTTTTCTCTCTACCTCAACTCTCCCCCCTCCAAATTTTATGACAACTATCACTTCTGAGTACACACATTTAACTCTTGGAAATGTCTTCCTTATACATGAACAGTTACAAAAATGCTTCAGTAACACCATATAAAATGTACAACCCATTTAAATTACACATACCTCACTGTTGACTTCCTTAAGTACTTTCATCAAATCTTTTGCAATATAAGATGGGCAACTATATACACAATTAAGTAGGTTTTTCAAAGTTTCAGACAACTTCTGATAAGATTTTAGTTTCTTATCTCCCTGCAGGTCCTCAAATAAAGTAGCCAAATCCTAGGATACAAAAAAGAAAATTAGATAAAAAAACAGGTAACTACAAAGGCTCAATGTACTAATTATGGAAGACTCTACCTAAATGATGTGACATTGCTTATAATTTTCCATGTCCCCTTACAGTTAGCTTATTATGAAAAGCCAAACACTGGTCTTTTATCCAATGAAAAGATAATAGGATTGAAATATGGTTTTGTTATTTTTTAAAAATAAGGGGGAAAAGATGGAAGGATATTGACTTATCAGTTTCTAAATTAAATGACTTAGTCCACTGAAATCCCAACAAAGTAAAATGTCAAGAATGAAGAAAATTGTTCATGGGTACACACAGGTGCACACTCTATCTTCTTTGCTAATAAGTTTACCTGAACAACATAGGTGGCATCTGAGGTGACCTCCTCTGCTTTGGGAACCAAATGATCTATTATCAAATGAAATGGGGACCCTACTTTGCTGAGGGTCTGGAGACACTGAATGGCAGCCCTTCGGACTTCTTTTATGGGGCTTCCCAGATTAATGAGTAGAGATATCACCACTAAAACCAAAGCGAAAAAAATTAAGTAACAACTTTAAAAACTGGAACAGTACACAATTTACATATTACCAAAGGTATATGATAAAAAGTTTCCTTCTCAACTCAAACTCCTCCTCTGAAGACCACTCACTGTTTATTTGTTTACCACTATAGAAAAATGTTAGGCATATGTTATTTTGTGTATTCTTTTGAAAATATCCAAATAAGAGCATATTATATATGCTGTTCTGCACCAACTGCTATCACATCTCAATGTATTTAGAAGTATTTTCCATATAAGTGCATACATATCTAAATTAAGTCATTCTGTTTAATTATAAAGTACTCCACTGTATTTTCCATATTTTTTTAGACCAGTTTCTTGCTGGTGAAGTTTGGGTTGTTCCTAGTCTTTTGGCATCACAACAATGCTGCAACAAACACCCCAATATACATACATCCTTACAGAAGTGTGTACAGGAAATGATCCGTTTGCACATCATGCTTTGCAAATATTTTGTTCCAGCTTGATGTGTTTTGACTTTACTTTTTGATGGATAAATTTTAGTCCAGTTTTTCTTCTAGTTTTTTCTGTTGCTCAGGAAGGCCCTTCCCACTCGTAAGTAAATTTAGAAACTCTCTATTTAGAGAGAAAGATCATATGTACTCCATGTTTTCTTCTAACAATAGAGCTAAGTTTTTTTTGTTAAATCTTTAGTGCACACGAAATTTTTGTGTAAGGAATGAGGGTGGAGTCAAACTTTCAAATGTTTCCAAATGGTTAGCCAGATGTCCCATTTAACAATCCACATAAGCATCCTATAGATCTTGGATTTCAGCTTTATTATATTCATACATTCTATAAGCATATGAAACTCGTCTATTTCTGCCAGCTAGTACTTCTAGGACTATGTTCAATGGTAGGTGATGAATTTAACAGGAATGCTTTTCCCCCCCAATTATGAAGTGAAAATGCAAGCTTTTGATTTGAGGATATTTTTATCATGTTACTCCTATTTTGCTGTCAATTAGGAATAATTACTGATTTTTAGCTAATGTCTTTTCAGATCTTTGGATATGATTATACGGGTTTTCTCCTTTAACACTAATACGGTCAATTATATTAACACAATTCCTTATACTGAACCAATTTATATTCTTAGCATGAACTTTATCTGGGTAAATGATTATTTTTGTAACTATGCTGTTAGATCTTATTTCAAAATATTTTATTTAGAATACAGGCCACATGGTCTATAGTTTTGTTTTTGTCTGTAAGCTTTGTCAATTTTCAATGATATGCTTGTTTTAGATTGAGAATCTGGAAACTTCCCTTCTCTTTCTATGCCCCACCCATTCAATAACATAGAAAAAATCTGCTTTGACGATGTAGTAAGAATGCGTCTGTGAGACCAACTGCACTGGGGTATTTAAAAAGATGTCGCTGGGACAAAGAGACATCTAAATTCCTTTTAAGGTAATTAGTTATATAGGCTTTATTTCTACTGATACAAATTTTAGTGATTTACATTTTGCTAGAAATGATCCACCTCTGAAATACTAAAAAAAAAAAAGTGACAAGCTTTCAGACCTGAGAAGTTCAAATGGGTTGAGCATCCCTGATCCCAAAACCCCAAATCCCAATGCTCCAAAGTCTGAAACTTTTTGAGTGCCAACATGACACCACAAATGGAAAATTCCACACCTGACCTTATGTGATGGGTTGTAGTCAAAATGCAGGAACATAACAGTTTGTTCAGGAATCCCAAGGGAAAAAAGATCCTCCCGGTCCCCTTCGGCTGACGTATATCTTTTCTGTGCACACCCAGATCCTTATATGCAAGCAAGCCCACAAAGGGTAATAAAACCACAAACTTTGTTTCGTGCACAAAATTATTAAAAATATTGTCTAAAATTACCTTCAGTCTATGTGTTAAAGGTGTATATGAAACATAAATGAGTTCTGTGTTTAGACCTGGGTTCCATCCCTAAGATATTTCATTATGTATATGCAAATATTCCAAAATCTGAAAAAAATCTAACACTTCTAGTCCCAAGCATTTCGGATAAGGGACAATCAACCTGTATCACCCTATGAAAGTTGGAAATTCTTTCTAGTCCTCATATAAAGTTAATTTATGAAATAAAATTAGAAATGAATAGCTGGAAAATTGAATTCACACAAGAGACAGCTTCAGGCCAAAACATCTATTTGTTAACATTCCCTATATGGTAGAGCTGAGCTTCCAAAAAAAAATCCAAATTCAAAACACTAACTACTAAGGTTATCATGTTCAAGTAAGGTACTGAAACCCAACATAAATCAAAACTATATTATTTAAGCAATCAGCTTTTAGGAATGTTCTTCCATTTAAAATCTATGTAATTTCACTTTCCTAACTAATTTTATTTAGATTTAAAATAGCATATTTTACATAAAAAATGGAAAAATATTTGAAGTTTGCTTTAAATCATGCAAATAAATTACTATACTGAGATTAGGCATAACAAACAAATAAAAGGCAGCCCATCTTACAAATGATAGACAAATTTTATTTATTCATTCAGCAAAGAATTGCTATATGCAAGACTCTGAGTTAGAGTATGTACTTGCATAGAAGGTAATAACTGGTGTTTAGATTCCCAAGCCAATAACAAAAATTTAATTCATATAATATCGTATAACATTATCATAATGTATGTATTACATAATTATAATATTGTCTATTTCAGTAAACAATATATTGCTATATCTTTTACTTTTGAACATTTAATGAATATATTAATATTATAGTTGTAACATTACATATTTATATTACATTATGATATCAGTACCTGTTACCTTTGAACATAACCTTTTAATGAATGTATTAATAATTATAACATATATTTATATATAATTAATATTATATTACATTATAATCACAGTACCTTTTACTTTTGAACTTTGTAACATTTTTGTAACAGATACCAGCCAACACTTCAGACTCCTCACAGACAAGGTACGGCTAGAAACTCACTGTGGACCCAAAGTGGAGAGCCCTGAGGACAGAGTCAATTACTAAGTGGCCTTCTACTTGATACCCTCTGTGACTCTAGTGTCCTATCTTTGAGCTTCCAAGTATAACAAGGTGCATTTCTCCTGTGTTCAGGAATACTATGTCAGGTCTACCACCATAAATGCAGAAGTACTTCAGGGGTAGGCAGGAGCCTGTCTAGCAGCAATACTAGTGGAAAAGCATAAACAGTTGGTGATGACAGAGCATAACAATGCTACTTTCAATACCTGGAGAAGATATGGATGCCAGCTGGTGTTTGCTCTGTGTCTTCTGAGAAGACAGCATTGCACAGCCTACGTAGAGAGCTTGAGTCTGCAGTGCGCTTTTCACACTGCAGTTAAGTGGATTTGAAAGGCTAGAACCATAGGTCCATAAAACAGAAAAGAACTTGAATAACTCAAAAACATCTTCTAGATGTACCTAATTAAAGAAAAAGACAGTACAGTTTAATTCTTACAAATAAGTGAGTTCTAATCCTCTTTTCATTAGTATATAATTATAAACAATGAATAATTTAATGTAATGTTTTACTTCATCTAATCACTTAAAATTATTTCATACTTCATATTTTAAACCAATTGGGAAGGATGTCAATGAAGAGTGATATTCAGAAGCTTCACTGTAACTCTGCACTTGAAAACACTTATTAAAAAAGAGGACACTAAGTAGAACACCCAGACAAGTAGTATATGGGAAGCCTGATTAAGAAAGGACCTTGAAGATGATGTGAGTAATGCCAACTGTGTCCAATGCTGTGGAGACAGCAAGTCAGACAAGAACAAGAACTGACCACTAGGCATACCAACATGGAGGTCACTGGTACCTGGGATGAAATTTCCCAACTGAGTGACTTTGCATGCGCTAAACCTCTCTGAACATTAGTTTTCTCGTTTGTAAATACTATTAACCAGCCAAAGACTGGGCTGTTGTGATTCTTACATATAAATAATAATTAGCAGGGGTGCAACAATGATAGTCTGTTCAACCTACTGATTGGTGTCTGATTACAGTACTGCTTTACACAGCCTGTGTTTACTATCACATACTCTTCACTGTTTAAAAGTCTACTTTTATTTTCATTGTAAACAGTAAAATTATTAATAAAATAACCTAGAATGTCGTCATCTTCGTCTTCTTTTTTGTGCTGTTGAGACAGAGTCTTGCTCTGTCACCCTGGGGAGAGTACAGTGGCGTCATCATAGCTCACTGCAACCTCCAACTCCTGGGTTCAAGTGATCCTCTTGCCTCAGCCTCCCGAGTAGCTGGGGCTAGAGGTGTATACCATAATGCCTGGCTAATTTTTCTATTTTTATTAATAGTAGACATGGTGTCTCACTCTTGCTCAGGCTGGTCTTGAACTCCTGAGCTCAACTAATCCTTCTGCCTCAGCTTCCCAGAGTGCTAGGATTATAAGCATGAGCCACTGAGCCAGGCCACAATGTCTTCTTACAAGAAAGAGGCCTGGAAGGGATGAGCCTAGTACCTTTATGAAAAGTTTCATCAGAACCCTGAAATGAACGGCATCAGCACCACCGAGTATCATCTCAAAGAGCCCAATGAGCAAGCGCAGATACTCTCTGCTATCTTCTTCCAGTTGCTCAGGATTCCACCATATATCATCTACATGGACATGGAAAGAGAAACGATGCATCACCTATGTGAACATGCTGGGAGCTTTGCATTCAAGACAAAGAATAATCATGGAGTCGATAATTCAGTTTTGCAGAGTATCACATTTAAAAGATTCACAACTTACGTCTTACCTTTAGGAAAAGATTTAGGAGCCTTAAGTGCATAAATGAAATTTTTCAAGGAAAATACAAGTAAAACTGAGTCTTCCACAGCAAGCCTCTGGGCAATGTTGAGCTGTTCTATGTAATGTGCCCACAGCTCCATTGGTATCCCTCTGTCTATCATCAGTTCCAAGTGCCATTCTGAGGGGATTTCCTAAAAATATTAAAGCAAATAAAAACTAGTACAAACTTAAATGAGTTCTGATCATGAGTTACATGGGGGAGCTTCAATGGATATACAAGTTCCTTTGGGTAATATGCAAAATTTTTTCTATATGTACATTTTGGTGGGGAAAAGATTAATAGCTTTCATCAGATTTTTAAAGAGGGGTAACTATCACTATTCACAAGAAAAAAATACAGATAAATTAAATATGGTTTTGTCTTATATACATTTTAACTTAAAACACTATCTCCAAAAATAAACTTTACTCATATAAACTGTTTATCAAATAAAGGGTAGGAATAAATGGGCATGTTTCAAAATAGAAAGATAAGGAGTTGGATTTCTGAGAGATCTTTAACGGGACTTCTCTCGTTTCAGTTTTACTGCTAATCTGAAGGGACATGGTAAAATCTTCAAACTTGCAGGTGAATTTTAAACAAGTAGCAAAATGTTAAGGTGTTTAGAATTTATACTGCCAATGCAAAAAAAAAAAAAAAGAAAAAGAAGTGTAGGGAAAATGACAAATGAGGCTTCGTACTGCCAATACAGAGTAATAACTTGGAAGGAAAACAATTCAAAGCCAGACTTATAAAATGATATCTTCAGTGAGGAATTTATCACCTCAATGTACTGCTACAACTGAAAACATGCTCATGACCCTCAGAAAAGGCATTAAAAGAAAGCAATATAAAACAACCTATTTCTACTTAGATACAAAACACTCAATTTGCCAATACTTTTAACACTGAGAACCAATATAGTTCACATAATTGTACTTCACAAAAGACACAAAGAAGTTAGAAGTTAAGGTCCCATATGGGCTACTTTTTAAAATGTGAAGATTCACTCTTTTAAAGTTCATAAATTTTAGCTAACATTGGCTATAATCAGAACTTATAACAATCCTGAGGGTATATGTAAATGTTAAAAAGATGTAATTCATTTAGCAAATCCTATAACAAGGAGCCCTCTGAAGTTGGGAGGACAAATAAAAACAAAATACTATTATATATGGCAGGTACTAAAAGAAATAATCTTGTTACCTCAAGATGTGGTACTAGGTAGGTAAAAATATAAACAGCTCAAATATGTCCCTTAGTTATACTGTCAAAGACAGTAATAGGCTGGAGAGATCAAAATCTAATGTAATATTAAAATTTAAAAATATAAAAGATCCATTTTCAGTAAACAACAGAATGAAATAGTACTTTGTTCAAGCACTAATATACCAAGTGAATTCTTCATCACTAGAGGTAGTTAAGGGTAGTTTGGGTAATTACCCAATAAAGACAGTAAAGGGGAGAGTCAGCCATCAGATACAAAACATTGCAATGTTAAAATTTTATAATTCAATGAAATTTTCTGCAAAGGAAGAGAGCACCTAATTCACTATCCTACTGCTAGGCAACGCTGCTTCACATTTCATCCAGCTAGTATCCACAGACTCAACATCTCTGCTTCTAACTTTCAGTTTTGCTGTGGCTAATAGATCAGTTTGTCACTTTACTCAACATCCAACTTTCTAGAGATTTTGTACTCCTTACCACCGCATTAATGACACTTTCCAGCTTCTTTATTTTTTTCTGCAATAAACTGAAGACTCTTATTGCAAATGGAAAGTGAGTTCCTTTTAAAGATGAACAGCAAGAGATGAGCACAGACATGACCACGTGAATTGTCACTTTCTGCTTCAAGTTATAGGACTCCTTTTCACCAATGCTTATTAAATCCTCCACCTTAAAAAAGAAACATACTCCATTACTAGTAGCTCTTGATTGTCATAAAACAATTTTTTCTATCTCAGGCCTATCTAGGTATTACGTGTTTTAAAGTGAACTCTGAGAGCATACATACCATCTGTAACATTGAAGAAGGATCTCCTGAATTTATATTGTCAGCCAACAACTGAATCATCTTCTGATTTGCTATACCAATTAGTTTTCCTGACTTCGTGCTTCTAATTATAGTTTCAAGAGCTGTAAGAAAATTGAAATACAGAGAGCCTTTATGCCACCAATGCTCACGTAGAGTCAGGTATAGTGAGGAATTTAGGCAAACATTTTATTACTTCTCTAAGAAGGTTTGCTTTTTATTTTTATTCAATTCTGAATGTGTGTCTGAGTCAGCTTCCTATTCATTATATGGTTTTTACCTTACCAAAAATTTTTCTGCTGGCATATGACATAATAAACAATTTCAAATAACAAATATAGCCAATTTTTAATTGTACCTATCTTCTTTTTAAGTGTAATGTGTTCACCTTTTCAAAAAAACAACTGAATTTCTTACCTTCTTTCCAGCCTCTTAATAGTGGGTGCAAAGAGCAAATTCCTGATTTTGATAAATATATAGCAATTTTCATCTCAGCAGATTCCATATCATCATTAGTGATGACCATAAACGGCAGCAAATGTACAACCACTTGATTTGACAACTGATCATTTTCTCTCAGTACTTCTTCTTTAATTAATATATCTGCTGCTATTTCAAGTACCTTGTACCTAAAAGATATGTAAGCATATTTGGTTGAGAGACACAATAGAGGCTGCAATTCAGCAAAAAATCTATCATTACTTTGCTTCAGCTCAAATGACAATATCCTGGTCTCTTGACCAAAAATAATATTCAGAGAAACCAAGACATCACTTAAAATCCATGCCAATGAAGCAGTTATCTGTGATATTAATTTTAAACTGCTCACCCTGTCAAGCTTTTTGGGGGGTCTGGGGGAAGGAGAAATCCCTAGAAGTTAACTATAACATAAAACATACACTAGATGTCTCAACTCCACTGGAAATCAGATATTCACTCAGGCATTCAAAAAAAAAATTAACTGAGCACATCCTATGTGATAGTTATCTACCCATATGTTAGATATGAAAATATGTAAGATATGCTCTTATCCTCTAAGGAGCTTAGTTACTTTTTCTTGTAAAAATTTTTGGTGCCCCAAATGAACCAACCTCAATTCATTAAATACTTATATAGAAGGTATTGTGTGCCTCTGAACTTATTTTTCAATTTATTTAATATATTTGTATTTATTTTTAATTATAAAGTAAAAATTATATACAATTATATACAGTGAAAAATTAAAAAATCCTTTCCATTCTATTTCCCAGAATTTAATACATTATATATTTCCCTTTGCATTTTATTAAAATTTCAAACATAGAGAATAGTATAAATATACACAAACCCAAATTATTAGTTTTATAATGCAAGAGAGTATCACATTAATATCTGTTCTACTACCACGACCAAAGGGTCACATAAAGAAATATGTTGCAAAAAATGTTAAAAAAAAAATTAAAAAGTGAACTTCATCAATTCAAGAGAAATGAATACATACCACTCTCTATTCTTTGAAAGTTCTGCTCTTTGAAAGAGATTCAGAAGATTTGAAACAGTCTCTTCTGAACTAAAATTTTGTTTGAAAATCTAGAGAGAAAAAAATATAAATATCCATGAGTAAATTTTTACTTGCTTCAAATATGTATGGTGCTTTTTTTATAAATTTAAAAAATAATGAATTGTAGGAAATTTTTCCCAAGCAGCCTAGGGTAATTTAAAAGTTTTATGAGATCAATTTCTCAAAAGTGGCATTCATGAGACAATTTTCCATGCTCCCAAGGTATATGCTATTGATAAAAATATATTACAAACAATATAAAAATTCACAAAGCACTTTCCCTTTCTGAAGAACTTCCATATATACCAAATTGCGCAGTCTAATTACTCCTATAAGCTTCTCCTAACCAGACTTAAATCTGTGCTCTTAGGAGAACAAATTTCCAATGGAAAAATAATTTCCAAATATATTCCAGCCTCGAGCAGAGAATCACGTGAAGGGCAAAAAAAGATTTACAAACACAATTATACATCTTTTTTTTTTTTGAGACACAGTCTCACTTGTGGCCCAGGCTAGAGTGAGTGCCGTGGCGTCAGCCTAGCTCAGAGCAACCTCAATCTCCTGGGCTCAAGCGATCCTACTGCCTCAGCCTCCCGAGTAGCTGGGACTACAGGCATGTGCCACCATGCCTGGCTAATTTTTTCTGTGTATATTTTTAGTTGGTCAATTAATTTCTTTCTATTTTTAGTAGAGACGGGGTCTCGCTCAGGCTGGTTTTGAACTCCTGACCTTGAGCGATCTGCCTGCCTCAGCCTCCCAGAGAGCTAGGATTACAGGCATGAGCCACCACACCCGGCTCAGAAAGGCAATTCTTGAACAAAATGATTTGTCAACTTTCCTGTTCCTTCCCCTTACCAAAACTTTAAATGGCTTCTCATTACTGCAAGAGTAAGAATATTAACTTTTATAGAATTGCAAATTTTTTCCAGTCTTATTTCTCCTTATAAACGCCTATCCTTTTCTCAATACAAATTTTACAAATTATTAAAAGAGGTTGACAGAACCCCTGATATTTTACCACATATCAAGACTTTCTGATTTTGATAATTAATAAAGATCAATATTTAGGTATCCCCAATACAAAAATAAACATCAGTCTGTAAGATTGAGTTACACAAATAAGTTGTTGAAGATCACAGCAGGAAAGCTGGAGAAAGAATTCAAAGTTTCCAGTGTTAATTAATTAAATTATATCTTTCTGTATTAGATATTTCTTCATTAGACATTCTGTTTAATAATCTATCAATTACTCTTGCTAATTATCCTAAGATGCTACAAATACAGATTAAACTTTAATCTCAAGTTTTAAAAATATATATATAACCAAACTGAGGCATATTCTATAATAAACTGGCCATTGTCCCTTTGAAAAATGTCAGTCATGAAAGACGAAAAAGGCTGTGAAACTATTGCATATTAGAAGAAACTAAAGAAACATGAAAACTAAATGCAATACATAGTCCTATACTGGAAGAAAAAAAACTGATAAAGGACAAGACAATTGATTAGAGTATGGACTGTAGATTATAATATTATAACAATGTTAAACTGACAAATTAACTATTGTTACATAAAAATATCCTTGCTTTTAGGAAATAAGGGGTAGGGGCACAATGTATGCAACTGGATCATAAAAAGATACATATACATATGGAGAGAGAGAATGATAAAGTAAATGGCAAAATGTTGAAAATAGCTGAATGCAGGTAAAGCGGATATGATACATTTTTTGTACTGCTTTTGCATCTTTTTGCAAGTTTGAAATGGTTTCAAAATAAAGTTAAAAAATACATATATACTTTACCTCTGTCCAATTTAATCCCATCATCAAAACGGGAGAAGAGCCTGTATCTCTGGGCCCAGTATTTTGCTAGCTCTGGAACAGAAGCTATCTCAGGAGGCAGACCATTTACCTTTTTGTTCTTGTTTTTCTTCTTCTTCTTCTTTTTTACTTCAGCTAAAATAAAATACAAAGAGTACAGATACTCATTATGAAAAAATGAAAATCAAAGGTGAATTTATCTAAGTGTAGCCACATCAAATAATTACAATTAGAACATGTATGTAATGACGTACTCAGAGAAGCAGTAGGGCTTGATGGAAACACCACTGACTTCAATCACAGCCTCCACTTTGCTAACTTACTGGCTTTGTAAGCTTGGGAAAGTAACCTAGGCTTTCTAAGCTCTATTACTGAGAATGAATGAATGAGTTAATTAATGTATAGTATTTGACTAAATTTATTCACAGCATTGATAGGAAATATGTAGAAGTACTATTATAGACATAAAAGTTATTGTTTTTGTTAGCATACACTGCTTTAGTTGGTGAATTATAGAAATCTAAACATTTCTCTTCACTTCTTTAAAACAAAATGGTCCAAGGACTAGATTAGGCTCTAGCTTTTAGCCACATCAATCCTAGAAGTCACAAGGCATCTGAGAAATTCAAACAGGTGTAACTAGCTCCAATCTATAGAAAAGGATCTCATTCATTCAGAGACTGATTCTTTTTCTTAGATAAATGATTTTTATTAGTTCGGTTATTTATTTGGTTTCAGTCCCTGACAAATTAGAAGCAGCAACATAGAAAGATGCAAGTCTGTCACTGATAAGAATAAAAATAGAGGTGATGGCTGACAAGGAATAAAACTCTCTCATGTTTAAATGATTCTCACTCTTAGGACTATGTCTTCATTTAGTCATTTGATCATTGCAAATAGCGAATCATGATTTGGTAAGATCAGATCACCCTGCTCCCCGAAAAGTGTCATCAACAGCAAAGTACAGTGTTTTTCAACACAGGGGATAATGTCATTTTGGATAGAATAATTCTTTGTTGTGCAAGACCATCTTGCACACAACCTAACATTAAGTAACTCGAGTACTAAATGCCAGAATTCCCCAGGTCATTCTAATACCCAACATCTTTCAAATGCCCCTGTGAAGGTGGCACCATCCCAGGTGAGACTACCAGCCAGCATCCTGGCATCCTGGTGTTTATGGGAGTAGGATAGTGCAGGAAAACGGGACTTAGGAATTCGAGCAGCTGGTATTGAGTCCTAGCTATGCCACTTACTCAAGCTAACTTCTTAATTTATCAGAATGAAGAATAATCCCACTTACCTCATTGTGCTACCTTACAGATTAAATGAAAGCATTTCGGATATCTGCAAATCTCACATGAACATCAATTGTTTTAACACTGACAATAAAAGAAATGTAAACTACCTAAAGTAAGCTATTCAGAAAGGCAAAGAAATAGGTGATAAAAAGATCATAGGTATACATACCCCCACACCCACATCTGCACAAAGAGAAAAGAAAAAATCAAGACTCAAATAAGATATTTTCCTTAATACTAAATTAAGAAAGAAATGATGAAGGATCATAATAAATATAATTGTTTCATAAGAACAGATTTGAAATTTATAAAAAAGTTGAATATTACATCAAATGAAAATTTCTATCCTATAAAGGCCTCAATGTTCCACTGAATACAATTATTATTTTTAACTATAAAAGAACTTTTGCTACAAAAAATTCAAACAGTACAAAACCACATAAAGTGAAAATGTTATTCAGTTCTCTATTCATTAAAGCCAACTACTGTGAATACTTTTTTATATCAATGTACCATCAAAAAAAAAAAAACTACTACAATCAACAACCACAAAAACGAAACAAAACAAACAAACAAAAAACTGTCAAAAAGAAAGCCAGAGCTATACCAAATTTCAAGAGGGCTCAGAAGGATGGGCTACCTTTAGCCCATGGAATACAGTAGCAGTAGAGGCCCAGCTTAAGGGCAGACAGTGGTCCTCAGATGCAGTGTTCGCACAGGCTTTCCCTTTGACTTTGTTGTGCTGTTCACGCAAGAGTGAAGAGTACTCTGGGTGCTAAGTCATAGCCAATGAAAACAGTTACACTTAATATGCATTCTCTCCACTTAAAAATAAGCAGTGATTTCTTAGGTACAGATGATTGACATGTGAAAACTAAGGAGAAATGTCTTAAGGAAAAAAATGTATTTATCTAAATCCATTAGTAAGTTGAAGCATATTTAGTCTTACCTTCAGTTTCTGCCTGAAGAGAGTCTGGCATATCTTGAGTAACACAATCCCGCTTATCTGGAACAGTTGCCCCCAAGCCAGCTCCTTCATTTTTTTCTGTTTCAAGTTCACCAGCTGAAGATATGATCTGACATCTTTCAGGTTCTGGATTACTAGTCTCCAGTGGTTCACTACCTTTTTTAACAGACATTTCTTGTTCCTCTGAATCACTACTTGTGCAAGTGTCTGGCACATTGTTCTGAGAAAATGACTCCTGCGACGCTTCTTCATCCACTGGTTCGTTAACCCATGTTAGGAATTTTTCTACCTTAAATTTTAAGATGACATCATGAGCAGGAATCAATTCCAAACTACACAGAATCTTCCCATCTTTTACCATTGGTGACTTGACTGGCAAACTATGTCATAATTATTAGCTCTGCAAAGTACACTGCATCACATAAGCTAATATAAGTAATTGTGACTAATTGGAATTTGTTATCGGGGTAAGCATGACCTTATTAAAGATTTCTTTAAAAGGAAAAGAATATCAGATTAAACACTTTCTGTTATCAACGCTAAGAGGATAAAGCCAAACTGTTCTAGTAGCTTTCCATAAGAGCTCCTAACAATATCACTGTGCTGAGTGATATTACCATTACAAATGTTCCTATTTATCACTGAATTATTAATTTTAGTATTTCAGATTTACAGGGCTTTCTGCAACAGCCAAGCTACAATCTATATTAAATGTTACTTAGCATCAAAGATGAACTCTAAAAGATTAGTGCCAATTTGTCTGTAAGAATAAAAACAGTGCTACTTTGGAAAGAATGAGAGCTACCTTTTAATGAAACAGTAGAGCGAGTAAGGTAAGTTCTAACAAACTAGGTTTATTCTTAGAAATGTTAACAAGGCTCAAGGTCAGATGATATACTTTCTTGCATCTTCTGGAACAAGAGTATTTTTTATATCAAGTCTTTATGACCTTCCTAAGAGTGATTATATTAGAACAAAAGTGGTAGACATAAGATAGGCAGCAACCTAGAATCTTCCTCTGAAGGAAATGAGCCTATATACCAATCAGATGTCTAAGGACACAACAGCCACAATACTTTTTCTCAGCAATGCCTAGTAGCTATGTTTCTGCTCCCCTCTATAGGTGAATGTATGGGGACTATTATATCCAACACATTATGAAAAGTCCTACAGGACTAATTGGACTGATACTAGGCAGTCTGTTTCAGAAATAACCAGGGCCACTGAAACATTTATTAAAATATCACTGGCAGCCAGCCAACCTGAAATATAATAAAAAAATAAAACCAGCTATAAATTTGCAGCATATTTTATAAGTATGCTAAAGTATGAGGAAGGATAATGTATTGTGAGGGTAAAACAGAATCATTGTGGAGTCTGAGATTATGTTCTACTGTCCTAAAGAGCTGTTGGAGATGTGACTGATATCAAGTTCTGCTCATTAAAAGTTGCTTTTTTTTCACGCCTGTAATCCTAGCACTTTGGGAGGCCGAGGCGGGAGGATAGCTCAAGGTCAGGAGTTCGAAACCAGCCTGAGTAAGAGCGAGACCCTATCTCTACTAACAATAGAAAGAAATTAACTGGTCAACTAAAAACATATAGAAAAAATTGGCTGGGCATGGTGGCGCATGCCTGTAGTCCCAGCTACTCAGGTTGCTGAGGCAGAAGGATCACTTGAGCCCAGGAGTTTGAGGTTGCTGTAAGCTAGGCAGTCCCCACGGCACTATAGCTCGGGCAACAGAGTGACACTGTCTCAAAAAAAAAAAAAAGGTTGCTTTTTTTTCTAGAATGTATTAATAAAAGGATAACTTGTCAAACCAAGTAATCTTCTAATTACTTTTGTTTTCCAGGTACTTGGATAGCAGGTACAGCAAAGTCCAAGAGAGGGGATATGACTATTCCAATTAACAATGTCAATCAATAAATTGGCCTTGTGTTTCATGCTATTAGCATGAACCCATTATCTCAAAGTGTGGATCATCTCTGGATGAGCTAGAATTAAGGCTTACTATAAAAGCTGCATCAGGATTTGATCCTACTTAGCTTAAAACAGATGAGAAATTCCTCCTTGCTCTTGTCTGTTACTAAACAGGCAAGGCAATTTGACTTATTTATCTTCCTAGACACTATTACTTGGTAGCTTTCAAACACTCCCTTTTCACATTACCTCGACTTGCTTTTTTTCAAATTTATTTTATATAATACAAAATAGGCTTTCAGGAAACAAGTTAAAAAAATTTAGGTCCCCTTATATTTGGTAGAAACTGGCTTCCCATTTGAATATGACAGTTTTAAGAAGTCAGGCTCAAAAAATGCGACTTTATATATAAGTATAAAACAGAATTTATACATACCTTACTCAGAGCTTTGCTTTTCTTAAAAAATAGTTTTTCTGACTCTTCAGTAAAGAAGATGTGTTTGTTTTTCACCTTCATTTGTCTGCGCATGTCCAGGTACTTAGACTTACGCTTCACATTCTTCTCTAGATACCTGACCTGCCGATGACTGAAATTCAGAATTCCGCCATATCTGTGACCAGACCAAAAGAAGTGACTCACACCTTAAGTTCTAACAATATGTTTCCTTATACGAAAAGAGAATGAAACTAACAATTTTTACTAGCTTTTTTATTAGTAGTCACCATTTTAATTTTTTTACTTTTTTTATAATGAGATACGGTTTTGCTATGTTGCCTAGATTGGTCTCAAACTCCTGTACTCAAGCAATCTTCCCATCTCAGCCTTCTAAAGCGCTAGGATTATAGTTGTGAGCCACTGTGCCCAGGCCTCTTTTTTTAAATTATGAAAGTGAAATCAAGTTCAAATTGCAGAGTTCAAATAGCTTTTATGTTAATTCTAAAGCAAATGTGAAACATTAAAGTTGGGAGTAGCAACATATCCTAATATAGAGCAGAAAGTGGAAATTATATAATGGACTGCAATAAAGATATAGCAAAAAAACCTATCTCTGTTAGGGAAATATAAATTCTCTTAAGGTAGGGTGATACCAAAGCTCTTTAACACATATCTGGATGTGTGCAAATTATCTTAAGACTAGTCAATAAATTCTTAACCTAAATCAATTTGAGTTTACCAAAGAAGCAAACCTCTATTATCAAAATGATTAGAGAATGTCTGATCTAACCACTTGAATTTTTCTACTCTTAAAAGATATATGCATCTGCTATGAAGCCTCCTTTAATTGTATCATGCTTAACACCCTCTACTACAAACTATTAGGAACTTCAGAGTGTAACATACACTTCACAGCATTTATAAAATCCAGAATAGTGTGGCTATAGATGTCAGATCTTATTTTCTAGCCATATTATAAACTTCTTTATAATAAAAACTATATATTAGGCTGGGCGAGGTGGCTCACACCTGTAATCCTAGCACTCTGGGAGGCTGAGGTAGAGATTGCTTGAGGTCAGGAGTTCGAGAATAGCCTGAGCAAAAAAAAGCAAGACCCTATCTCTACTAAAAGTAGAAAAAGTAGCCAGGTGTGGTAGTACCCGCCTATAGTCCCAGCACTTGGGAGGCTGAGGCAGGAGGATCCCTTTGAACTCAGGAGCTGGAGGTTGCAGTGAGCTATGATGGAGTCACTGCATTCTAGCCCGGGAGACCTAGAGAGACTCTGTCCCAACAACAACAACAACAAAATATATATTATTCTCTTTTAAGTAGAAATGGGTACTCTAAATAGAACAATAGTTAAGTTAAATCCCAGGCCAAAAAAACCAGATCTCTATGAATGCATGTTACCAAAAGCTACCCAATATTTTCAATAAAATTACATGTGTGTAGTAATAAATTCTGCCAGGAATTTAAAAACCTTTTACATTGCTAAACTCATGATCTTTAGCCTTAAAGGATTATATAAACTACAATTGCCTTGACATATCTACAGGAGAGATAACTGATAATCTTTAGAAACTACAGTATTATAATTATCAGCATGTACTTCTGAACTAATTTGGATTCAATTTATAAGTCAAACTCGACAAACTCCCCATGCTCTCTTTTTGCTGACTTCATAAATGTGTAGGTATCTATTTAGATTTCACAACTTAGAAAACAGGATCTGACATCTCAACCCTTAGATCCTGGTTTGAATTTAGATCATTGGTACAAGCCATTATTAGTGTGCCTTACCTACTCAGTTTAGTCTTCATGTCATGTGTGACAAAATCTCCAGTTGTTCTTATACAATTACCTACTTGTTCACAGGATCCTTATATTTAATGCTTGGGCATTTAATCCCAGAGAAAACTTTGGTTTCCTATACACAAATGTTCACAGCAGCTTTACTTATAATAATAAAATACTAGACATAATCCAAACACCCTTTGATAGGTGAATGGTTGAACAAATTTTGGTACATCCATACAGTGGAATACTATTCAGCAATAAGAAGGAAAGAACAATTGACACATGCAATAACCTGGAGGGACCTCAAAGGCATTATGCTCAGAGCTTAGGAAATAATTTAGATGTTGTTAATTAGCATGATTAAATAAACACAATGCCCCCATTGAAAGGATTAGGTAAATGTGTGTGCCAACCAGAAAGATTATCCATGGTACATTGTTGAGGGAAGAAAAGCAAGTTGCAGAGTGTGCACGATAAGATCCCATTTTTGTTTTTTATAAAAAAGTAACAACTATGTACATAGTCATAAAAACACACATAAGTAAATTTGGAATGTTACATGCCAAACTCAATAATAATGCCTACCTATGGGAATGATCTGAAGGAAACATTTTCACTTTTAACTTATTATTTGTTTTGTTTATTGCTGATTTGAACTTTTCATGGCATGTTTGCTATAATCTGCAATGTACACAGGGATAGACATGTGAGACACTAGGTGAGAAGAGAGCCATGCTCAGAAGTCACAAGAGTTGGGCTTAAATCTTCTCTCCAGTAAATTATGTGATATTGACCAAGTAAAACCTCTGTGAGCTGCAGTTGTTTTATCTATGAAATGGAATAACAACACTGGACTGCTATGAAGTGCAATTGAGTTACTACATGTGAACATATCAAATGTACAGTGATACCTTGCTACAATTCTACTAACAAGAGGTAATTATAACATCTCGAATGCTATCAAATATATTATCATTTATTAGCTATCTGAATACCAGAGAGCTTTAAGACAGCTGAAGTGGTTAGGATTTCTGGAAAAAGATAGCTTTTATGAATAATTACTTTTGTCCTGAGCCATGCTTGAATCCTAGAAGGGAACCATTGTCATCAAAGTCTGGATCTGGGTTTTCATCAATGTCTAGTTCATGGCTAAACAAATAAACAAAAGGTAAATAGTGATAAGTCATTATCTTCAGAACCCACCAGATTAGGCAAATGCCAAAAGGTACATATAATCAACCTATGCAAACTTTCCCATCACAGTTATCAACCATAGTTCACAAATCCAGGAAGCCAGGAGGAATACTTTTATTAGGATTTTCCAAATGAGATAAAGTACCCAGCAGTATCTGTAACACAGTAATAAGCACACAAATCTTAAAACGTGTGAAGTAATCATTTCTATTCCTGAACATGGTACAAATATGCATCTCTCCATTTTCCTTTGAAAAGGCACAATTAAAAGGTACTGCCTTAATCTCCCAGAGTGATCTCTCCAGAGGTTTTTCTTAAAAACCAGGAAACATTTGATAAGTATTAATCCAATCAAAAAAATTTTTAAAGAAAAAATATTAAGAAGGTTGTCAATAAGGTTGCCATACCAGTGATATTAAGTAACCCAGGAGATTCAACCTATCAGGGTTATCTTTTAGTAACTTTGACTACCTGGGCCATAATTCCAAGTAAACAAAAATGATGAGAAATAATTCTTGTAAAGCTTGTCCTTCTAATTAAGTTATACTCATTCAACATTTTTGTAGTACCTACTAAGTCCCAGGAACGTAAGTACACAGCCTATAGGAACTGGTAGGAATTAGCAGGAATTGGGGAGTTAACAATGTCTACTATATAGAGGGAACACAGTAGAGGCATGCTTTTATGTACTAAGTTACTGAGCATCCAGAGCTTGCTAACTGTTTTTCTAGAAGCCATCTGGAGCACAACTATGTGGAGCACCTCACATCCTGTTAGAGAAATGTGTTTCCAACTAACCTCTAAATTCTGTAGTTTTCTTGTTATCTATTAGCATTTGACCACATTCTACCTTAGATTATTTTCCACTTGTTTAATTATATGTATAGGTAGTGTCAACTTCCCAAAAAAAAACTTTTATTTGGAAATAAAGCATGAAAATAGAATGTGATTCGAGACATATGCACAGAACGAGGCGGCCTCATGAATGTCTGAAGAACAAAGGAAAAGTTTAGGGTTTTACTAAGGAAACGGGAGGTTATGCAAGTTGTTTAGAAAGAAAGTTTATTGGCACTGGCAGGCTCTTACAAGAGATGGTGAGTTTTGATTGGGGAGTGACAGTAGTTGTTAGGTAGAATTTGTAATCTGGGAGTTATGGTAGATCCTTGCAGTTATGGATTGAGCCTGTGAGACAGTGTGTCAGGCAAGTGTTCTTGTATAAGTGGCTAGCTGTCCTTGTGTGACTCATGTAGTAAGCTGCAGCTAGGAAAAATTTCTTGTGATAGTCCATGTTACCAGGCAAATCCAGGGTAAGAACCCTCCCTTCCTAATTTTCCCAGCTGCATCCTGCAAGGGTTTGATACAAGTGTCTCTATTTTGAATCAATCTTACAACTTTCAGTGGTAAAGAGAAAGAGCATTGGTGTGGGTAGTGTTGGGCTGGGCTCCAGTTTTAGGGCTTCCATTGTTGTAAAGTAACTCTGAGCATATCACTTCATCTGAACTCATCACTTTCATCATCTATACATCACACATTACTTACCACTGTTTGCATCACTATTCCTATTGAGGTCTTTTTCAGTGATAAGAATCTGTAATAATGTATACTCAGACTTTTAAGAAAAAAATTAGAACATGGGGAGAGAGAGAATTATCTAATTATTAGTTAAAAGTTATAATCCATTGATAGCGACTAAGTGTAAGATATATTACATGCTAGCTCCAGTCTACCCAAAGATCTCACAAAAAAGGCATCAGTCCCATTTTATAGATGAGAAATTAAGAAATGTATTTAGTCTGTGAGTGGTAGAATTGGGATTTGCCTATGGGTCCAAAAGTCCAAGGTCTCACTAGTAGACCCTGTCTCTTCTCACAGGATTAGCAGTATTGTCTATAAAACGAGCATCACTCAGACACATATGCTGGTGCTAACACATTCTGGAGAGACAAGTAATGTGTAACTGACCTCCTCTTCAGTTTGCTTGGCTTGTGCTCAGGTGGATCTTCTTCGCTCTCCTCGCCATCAGTACCATTGGTGTGTGGTCTGTCTTTGCTTGTGTTTGCTCCTGAAGATTCTTGTGAATCTAAAGAGGCAGAAATATTGCAGTGGATTTCCCCTTGGTTTGACAACTTTTCTGCCAGTTGCAAAGCCAATCAAAATATTTTAGTGCCTTTTCTGCAATGAACTGTACATGTGCATCAGGCAAAGGACCAAGACACGTCAATCTGTCTGTGTCTACGTGCAGACATTTAAAAAATTGTAACTATGTCCATACGGTTTGTTAAATTAAATTTAGCCCAAAGGGGTTTCTGTACACATTTTAAATTTGGTTTAAAGGTTTCTCTGTACACTGTACATAACGACCTGTAACCTAACTGGATGTGTAAACTCTAATCTATTCTTATACCAATTATAGAGCTTTGGTCAATCACAGGTGGCCAACTGTTCAAACTATGTTTAAATAAGGCAAATGCTGAGCTGTAACCAATAAAGCTGTTTCTGTAACTCACTTTCATCTTCTGTACTTCACTTTTCTTTTCCTGTTCATAAATGATATCTAATCATGTGGCAGCTCTCCAGTTGCTCTGAACCTTTTCTGTTTCTGGAGGCTGCCTGATTTTCGAATCACTCTTTGTACAATTAAACTCTGTTAAATTTAATTTGTCTAAAGTTTTTCTTTCAACAGGATTAAAAGTTTCCATGATCTAACTACTTAAAAAAAAAACAACTAAAACCACTCCTTCATAGCTGCCCAAATCTACCCAAATTAATCCACAAAGCTGCCCTTGTGGATAGCTGCTTGTGGTCAGATTCTTTTAGAATTTTAATGTAAATGACTCTAAAAAGAGTATGATCACCTGTTTCAAAGAATTTCTCTTCATCACAAGGCAAATACATTTGTAGTTAATATAGGTGGTTAAATTAATAATGGAAGTAAAGATAAGAACTACCTTTAAAAAGAGTATTTTTAACTTGTGGTGGCTCCAACTGAGGCAAATACCTGTCTTTGTTCTTTATTTCATCAGACTGAAGAAAGTGAGTAGGTGAGACTAGAAGAAAGGTGTCTGAAGGATAGACAGTGGGAAGCTTTGACTGTTGGGGACACTCTTCCAGAAGAGCACCAAACATGAGAAGTAGAAAACACACTTACATAGAAATGTAATATGCACCTTCTAAGTCAAAACCTAAAATCCTCAAGTTGATCCTGATGACAGACACATTGGAGCTAATTACAGAAATGGTTAATCTACACACATAAAGAGGGGAACAGGCAACAGAAGGCAGAGACTGCAAGTAGGTTTACTGTGTTTGGCAAAGGAAAAAAGTTGGTAGATGTGGGAGGGGAACCAAATATGCTTATTACAAATTTATGGTCAAAATAAGTACAGAAATGTGTCAGGAGAGTATAGAAGAGTATCAGAATACTAACAAAATCTTCAGATATAAAAGGATGAAAATAACACCAATAGAAAATAACATCAATGAGAATACTGTACTGAAGTTAGCTCCATTGTAAAAGTAGAAAGCGAAGAAAAATAATGAAAGTTGAAAAGTTCTTTATAAACTCTCTCATCTAGATGGAGATCAGCAATCTGAGATGAGCAGAGCAAACTCAGTTGTTAAGTGAAAGGTCAACACCTTTTGCTTCACATAGGAATAAGACTGAGAAGAAAGTTCCTCTATACTAGACTTCTCCGGCATCAAACACCAAGGATGCCAAGACTTTAGGACATTCAAAAATCATAAAGATTTCTTCCTCTCCCATTTTCCTGGTGCCATCAATGACAGAACCTTTCTCCCTAGCAAGAGCATTCTCACCCTTCCCTATTTTGATTTCTTTCAACACACTTCCTTATCAGCTTTCTCTAGTTCTGCCAGTGTACCAGTTTGCACAATGATTTTTTTCAATCCCTTATGTAAGAGTCAACCAAGTTCCTTATCCTGGATATTTTATTGATGGGAATCCTGAAGTCAACCCTTTCAGTTACAAATTAGTATTGTGCTCCGTTGAGATCCCCTATAGAGCAAGATTTCACTTGTCCTAAATAAATTCTATATATGATTCAGAGCAGGTTTGCTTAATGCCAAATGTACGCTTTCAATCAGTCTCTCATATGCCTCCTATAAACTCATTTGCTGTGGAAAACTGTGAAAGTTCCAAGCTCACTCTAAAGTACATTTCTCAAGAGATATCCATGTTTTTCTTCGCCGGCCACTAAGGTACAAAAGGAAGGAATGGTATTTTTGAGAATTCTACACAAATATTCCTATTAATACAAAAGGGGAATATATAACTTGTGATATTAAAATAAGATGGATTAAATAATTTCATTATTATACTATGAATATAGTTGGTATTATTTAACTCTCCTATAAGGCATTAGTAGTTATTTTGCTAAATAAATTCATTTTGCTAACCATTACACAGCAGAATAAATCTTGCTTATTCTTACCTTGAGCTGGTTGGTCTGTGCTTCTATTCCCAGATGAGCTGCTTTCCTTGGTGCCACCATTATTACACGGTTCACTTTGGCCAGATGCAGGGCACTCTCTCCTGCTGCTAACTTCACTGAGCTGCTGACAACCACCATGACTTACTGAAGAATCTAATTGGCACTGTTCTACTTCCTCTGAATTCAGAGTTATATTACTAATTCCATCAAGTATTTCATTATGATCCTTATCACTTGTACCAGAGTTGTCATTATCTACTGCAGCAGGTGAAGATGGAAAAGATATTAAGTTGACCTTCACGTAATTTTCATCTTTCTTGCTGTCAACGTCTGTTTTACACGCACAAGTATCTGTATCACAGCTTTGTGAGGTATCAAAAGTCCAACCCTGAGCTTCCCAATACTGAAATTGTTCTAAATAATACCAATAAAGTTGACTATAATGTTGCTCCCATTCTTCCTTTGTATCAGGAAAGTTCCAAGGTTCAGGAGACAGTGTTTGATCCGGATGTTTTTCTTGCCAGCTTTGCCACAACAATCCCCCTCCATATTCATTCCAATATTTTTCCCATTTCTCTGTAATCTCTAGCTTTGGCGATAATGTATTTTCAACAAGAAGATTTTCTGTTCCAATGTCTTCTTTGCTTTGAAGTTTACATATTCTGGTGTTCTCATACTGTTCAACTTCAGATGGATCATCTGAATCCAAAATATCATCTTCATATTCTTTTCTCCAAGATTCTTGCATAATTTCATTTAAGTATTTCTTTTGATGCTTTTTCTTTTTCTTTTTTATTTTAACTTTATTTCTAGTATTCATAGACACCTAAACCAGATAAATGATAACTTGAATATAAAATGCACTTCATATATTATAAAAGAAAGTAGAATCCAAGTCTATTTTGACATTAAACAAAATACTCTCAAAACCACACTCTGGGCTTTTAGTTACACCGACAAGTAACTCTTACTATTTAAGTTCCCAAGAGGAGAAAAAGTCACACATGGGACTTATCATAATTGGCAGTTTTGGTTTATTTGTAAAAAGAGGTAGAATGCTCCAATCATAAATGCATTTGATCTGGAATAAAAAGTAATTCCTAGGCTTGTCACAGTGGCTCATGCCTGTAATGTTAGCACTCTGGGAGGCCAAGGCAGGAGGATCACTTGAGCTCAGGGGTTCGAGACCAGCCTGAGCAAGAGCTGGTCTCTATAAAAAATAGAAAAAAATTAGCTGGGCATGGTGGCACTTGCCTGTAGTCCCAGCTACTTGGGAGGCTGAGGCAGGAGATGGCCTGAGCCCAGGAATTTGAGGTTGCAGTGAGCTATGATAATGCCACTGCACTCAACCCTGGGCAACAGATTGAGACTCTGTCTCAAAGAAAAGGAAAAAAAAGTAATTCCTTGTGATACTTTATAAAGAAAACTAAGAAGTAGAAATAATGAAAGCAAATTAATACTTACCTCAAATTTATTATGTGCAGCTATCCCACCAAACTGAAGTGGCAATCCCATACTTCTCATGAGTTCGGCTTCAGAATCAAGTTCATTTTCATCTAGGCCTATGCCTTTGTTACCACATGATTCTGCAGTACCATGGGAATGACCACCTTCCTCCTCTTCTGTAGTGTGGTCTCCTACACACAGCATTTGTTAGCTTAGTTTTAAAGAAAATTTAGAGGCAGATTTTCTTATCCTCATTTTAAAGAGAAAGTGAGATCCAAAGTGATTATATGACTTCCCCAATGTAAAGGCATATAAATGTTACAATTTTTAACGGGAAAAGAACTAATGGTAATATAGATTAGTAACAAAAACAGCCAATGAAGAATCAAGAGACAACTTCTCAGCTGACTCTGCCTGCCACTATCCATCCAGATGCCCATTCAAATTGCACTTATCGAGCATGCTGTCTGTGCTGAGCTCTGTGCAAAGCACTGAGGATAGAAACAAGGGAGGGCAGGGTGATGTAACTCTGCTCTATGGAGAAAATGCTTACATGTTCACACTCCTTATCTGTAAAAATACTGAATAAAATCAGTGGATTTAAAGTCCTTATTTGTGGAATTATTTTAGGAGATATTAACAAGAGAGGTGAGAGGTATGTCTTTAGGCGCCTCACAGATACTTCAACACAACTGGAATTTCGGTCCTGGAATTCTACGGAAGAGCTGATTTAACGAAAGGTTTCTGCTATTAGAAGTCTCACAGACACTTCAACACAACTGGAATTTCGGTCCTGGAATCTACGGAAGAGCTGATTTAATGAAAGGTTTCTGCTATTATAAGTTTGAAATCCACTGAACTGGAAGATTCTTTCAAGCTCCCTGAGTCTGGATCTTAAAGAAAAACTGTTTACTACAACAAAACAAGTTTTACTTTACCCTAATATGGTTATCTAAGAGATTATATCACTAATTGAACAAATGCCATTCAAGTGCTCTATTAACTGTTTAAAATTTGAAATAACGAAAATCATTTTATATATTAGCATATTCAATTAGTGGTGAGCTGCACTCCAGCCTGATGATCTTGGGCAACAGAACAGTGACTCTTACATAGCAAAAGTGGAGACTTTTAAAAGAGAAATCTCATATGTAAATTCTACCAAATAGGCTCCTGAAAGAGGAAAAAAAATACTTCTTTAAATAACATCTATTTAAACCATTCGCCATTCCATTCGATAAACTTATGAAAGCTCAGGAGAGACCAAAATGAATAAGCTAAGTTTTATTTTCCTCTTGTGGTGCACATATTATCTTATATTCAGTGGGAGCCTAGCGTTTACAGAAACCTTTTTTGTATAGCATTGCGCTGAAACACAAACAAACATTTCATCCAGTGATCAAATGAAGAAACAAAGATTTGTCCCATCATCGTGAGAGTTAAAAGGATTTTCAAAGGTAACTATGACACACTGTACTTGGGCTGGCCTGGCTTCTAAATCCACAGTGCAGTTTTCTTCATGTCTAGAAACATAAAAAGTCTGCGTGGAAGGGCAAATGGAGTAGCGAAGTACGAGAGAGACAAAAGTGAGGCTCAATGGACAGACCAAATTCTATTGTACTTGGGAAAGTTAACCCAGATGACTGCCTCTTTACTTCAGGCAAAAGACTACTGATGTTCACTTGGAATTTATCCTGCATTTTTTACTTATATAATAAAATTCTGACGAAGAAACTATATGTTCTCTACTTTTTAAAGCTTCAAATTCCAGGTTGCTCTTACGTAATGGCAACAACTCAGGAAGGAATGCTACACAGGACAAAATAGGCTATATCAGGCCCACACATAAGCTACAGAAAAATAAAAGATCTGCTTTGACAGAGATTCTATTAATAGAACCATGCTATAAAAAATACTGTTTATGATTATAGGATTATTTGGCATTAATCATATTTTAAGCTAACAAATTAACATAACATTATAACAAGTTATACATAAAGTAATACAGTATTAAGGTTAATGTTAGCAAAAAAGGGCTATATAGTTTTATACTATATTACCTGCATTGTTGCCACTGCCTTTGACATAGTAGCCTTTTAATCCCAAATTGCACAATTTTCGATCCCTGTGAAGCAAATTAAGCAATCCATATTAAAACAAATTAAGCCATAAACTTGGGGGGGGGAAGCTCAAGTTAGCATAGATTAATTAATTAAAAGGTTATAAAACAGAGAAGCAATCTACTAATAGATTTTTCTCACCTATGATATAGAGATACATTTCTCATGGAGTTGTTATAAGGATAGTATA
Source organism: Cheirogaleus major (assembly GCA_963574435.1). Lineage (NCBI taxonomy): Eukaryota > Metazoa > Chordata > Mammalia > Primates > Cheirogaleidae > Cheirogaleus > Cheirogaleus major. Next base: position 3,653 of record CAUYPO010006612.1, on the reverse strand, counting down.
TGTAAAATATTTAACATAGTACCTAACACATGGTAGCATTTGTTATATAACTACTAATTGTTGAAATTAAGTGGCATTTCTCCCAGATACTGGGCAAAGAATCTGTTCTTCCTTATGACATCTAAATAATGAGGTGTTCTCTAAATTTTGCTGTAAGAAGTCAATATCCAACAATATCCGATTTCCAACAACAGTGGAAGGCTTTAGCTTATACACACATACATCCATACACAGATCCTAATCCATTTGCAAGTAAGCCAAACTATCCAACATAAATAGTAGATAAGATATTCAGTCTGAGCAAAGGTTGTTTTGAGGACTAACAATGAAATTCTTATTTAAATATCTTATCAACTGGAAACATAAACCAAGGCAAAACAATTCAGTCTCACTGATTATCAAAAACAGTGAATGAACTTTTCCTTACATATGGACTTCTAAGATTTTTCTTTATGTACTATGACTAGAAATTACCAAAATAAACCTAACAGAACACTTTTAAAAAGTGGAAGGTTTTACTATTAGATAGTTCTTCCTATCTATACATTCAACCGTAATAAACTCCACTGTAACTGCCACAGTAAGGTCAATTGCAAGTTATAACTAACCTTACTTTACTAATGGAGCTACAATAAATGTAACAAAGTAAAATTCCTGTGTACCTGATCTACTTTATATCCTCTTGTTTCTTTTTGGGGGATATTTTATAATATGCAAAGTAGGTGGTGACTCACAGCAAGACAGTGAACGGGGAAGGGGGTGATGTGCAAATGAGCTTTGGCATCATGCCCACTGCCTCTTTCCCCAAGAACATAGGCACTGGGGCAGGGGGAGCAGAAGATGCACAGAGGGCATGAGTGGTGTGCTCTCCAGCACCAAGGATGTGGGCACTGAGGTGTCGGGTAGAGGAAAGGACCAGTACTGGTTGCAATTCAGTTATAATGAACAAATAAGTAAACATACTGAGGATAATAGTAGTCAAGATTCTCCTTGTTGAAGGTTATTTAAAAACAAGGTGGGCTCAAGACAAGTCATTTAAAAACAAGGAAGGCTGGAAAGAACTCCGAGGTATTGTTGGGCCAACACTGGAAGTAGTTATAAACTCATGGTATATAAGTTTATATACACAATGCATATGAAAATAGTTTTATATGTGTTATGTACGTGTGTATGTGTACGTAAGTACATATACACATATACGTATTTATGTATGCATGTGGACACACATATACCCTGCCTAACTCTATCTACTGAGAAGGTACAGGCACTATAAGCACAATGAACACCCAGCTTTTGGTTTCTAAATACTATTCTCTACTAATGAACCAGGGTGCCTTGGAGAAATGGCAATTCCCGGTTGGAGCATGGACTATAAAAGACAGGTCTGGGTCATCTTCTGCCAGAAGATTGTGAAGCACTCAAAGAATGCTAGAGACACACAAAAGGACAGAGGAGCCACCTCCAAGAGCCTCCCATTGACTAAACCAGAGACAACATGAGCACCAAAATAAATAATGATGGCAATGCAATATAACCTGTTAATAAACTAAGAATCCAGAGTCCATATTAACATAAACAACTACATGGGGATACAAGGGAAAGTGAGTGCTTCTTACAGAATGCTAACTAATAAACGCAGAAGGAATGAAGGAAACAAGGCAACCTTCAAAGAGGTAGCTGATTCAGGTGGAAGCTGTTGATGAAGGGTAAGGTTTGTAGGTCTGCTGGAAAACAGAATATTGGTGTAATATTGAAATATGCACCCACAAACACTAATACAAAGGAAACCATTGTGACTTTCCAGTAGAGAAACTTGGCAGTCAGCAACATCAGCCATGGTGATGTGCTGCCTACATAAAGTGGCCCCTGTGCCCATGCAGAGCTGGGCACAGCATCATTTCTGTGCATTCCTGTGAAGGCATGACCTGTGTTCCTGAAGAAACAAGATGGACCCAGGTTAAACAAGGTCATCTTACAGAACATAAGGACATGAAACTTAAAATCCTGTCTGCAGCTTGCTCTCAAATGGTTCAGAAAAAGACTAATGATTGTGTTTGTGTGTTTACATATTAACATATATCCATCCTTATGGAGGGGAAGAGATGGAGCAAATACAGTTAACTGTGAACAGGTGGTAAATCTGGGTGAGGAGAACAAGGGAATTCTTTGAACTATTCTTCTAAGTTTGAAATTATTTCAAAATGAATTATCTAAAAATTAAATAACAAATGCTTTTTATAACACAAGCAACTTTATATAACAAAAACCAATAACCCCACCATTACAGCATTTTCCTATGTTCTACTCTAGGCTTTGTAAATGCACACACAAAATTTTCTGTAATCACCGTGTAGCTATTTTGTATTCCGATATGTTAATTTAACATAAGGTATTTTTTCATGTTACTACAGAGCTGCCGTAACAATTACTTTTAAGAACTCTGTAACATTCCAATTACATCTTCTTCATACAGATAATGTATAGAAACTTGAATGAGTAGATGAAATAGAATATTATGCCAATTAGTGTTAAGACAGTTTTAATATAATGTCCTTAGAAAATAGAAAGTAGTTACACTATTATGTCCTACTTCCTTCCTTTGAGGCGAAATGTTGCAATAATCTTACTTAATATGAGAATCAACTCTTAATCCCTGAGAAGACATCTGGTACCTATGCTAATGCTCATTTTCTAAGTTTTCTGCTACGTGACACTGATCTTTTAGTTAAATAATCTATAATTTTTGTCAGCACTCAAATCTTCCGTTTTTAGATTCTGAAACACTTCTTTTTCCTATGTTGAAAGTCAGGGTTACACTTACTAGCTCTTGAACTTCCAGCGTGTTTCTGATCCCCACAGAATTCTCATGACTACTGGCAACCATTCCAAGATACTATTTCCAAGTTCTTTTCATTCTAAAGGGTTATAATTTGTCTAAGCAGTAACTGATCTAAATGAAAAAGCCATACAACCAATGTTGGAATTCCAAATCCCACTCCCACCTACTCCCGACATTAATCACTTCAATTACTATCTAAGGGTGAATGGCTCAAGTTTTTAAGACTAGTCCAGACTTCTCCAGAGCTTCAAATCAATGTGTCCAATCGCTTATATCATCTACCCTTGAATGTCTCAGATACCCCAAAATCGAAATATAGAAAATCAAACTCATGATCTACTCATTGCTGCTCCAAAATAAAATCCATGATTCTCCAGTGATCCTACCTCAATGAAAGGCAGCAATATAAGCCAGAAACCAGGGAGTTACCCTTGACCTGGTCTCCTCCTTTACATCCTTTCTCTCTTTCATTTTTCCCACATCTAATCCAACCCTCAATCTGAATGATTTCTCTCCTACCTCTCCCCCTTTCTATTGCCATGTATGCTAATCCAAGTCACAATAATCTCTTGCCTAGACAACGGTCTTAAATGGTTCTCTTGCTCCAAACTATCCCCCACACTGCTGCCACAGTAATCTTTTAAAAATGCAAATCTGGGCCAGGAAAATCTAATTTCCCATATTTTAGATAATGATATAATAGATGTGTTCATATGTATAGTTTTTTCCATATTTAAAATGATTATTAAGGTCAGATTCTCTGAAATGAAGTTAGAGGCATGTTGCTTTCCAAAAGAGTTATGTTAATTTATAC
>CAUYPO010006609.1:0-16838 GCA_963574435.1 Cheirogaleus major | reverse complement strand
AAGGCCGGCGGATCGCTGAAGGTCAGGAGTTCAAAACCAGCCTGATCAAGAGTGAGACCCCGTCTCTACTAAAAATAGAAAGAAATTAATTGGCCAACTAAAAATATATAGAAAAAATTAGCCGGGCATAGTGGCGCATGCCTGTAGTCCCAGCTACTCGGGAGGCTGAGGCAGAAGGATTGCTTGAGCCCAGAAGTTTGAGGTTGCTGTGAGCTAGGCTGACGCCATGGCACTCACTCTAGCCTGGGCGACAGAGTGAGACTCTGTCTCAAAAAAAAAAAAAAAGTCTCCTGTTTTTATCTTTGAAAGTCATGCAAATATTTGAGTTAAAAATACTTCCCAAACAGCGAGCAACAACAATAAAAACAAAGTCAAAGTCAAACTTTCTAGGAACCTGTGCCATTTTTACCTTGTGGTTTCCTGTATTCTGACCACACACCGTGGAACCCAGGGGACATCCATGCTCTACTAATTGGAAAACCTTGGTCTAAGCAGTGAAGTCCAGAGGACTTGATCTGGTATCTGAGACTGTATATGGTCTGTCGAGAACCTGCTCTTCCAGATTTCTTTCTGCATGGCCGTGCTTGTCCAGTATGCTGGACGTGCATTCCCAAAACATCGGAAGCTTTCCAACTTTTTCGGTGCTCAGGAATTGTTTATAAGAGCATTTACTTGTGGGAGAAGATCCATGGAACTACTTCTTAGCCTTTTTTTAACTTCTGGAGCTAGTTTGGTAATTTATACATTCTCAGAAAATCATAATCTAGATTTACATATTTATTGGTATAATTAGTATTTTCCAGTTAACCTACTGTGTTAGAGTTGCAGTCATATTTGAGGGGACGTGGTGTTTTGGTCTCCTTCCTTTTATTACCCAGCATCATAGCCAGTGACACAGCTGTTTCATGGAAAGTTGAGGAGTGGTATGGTTGTAGCAGAGCAGCAGTACAGGGCTGGCTAGCCTTTGGGGACTCCTGGGATAAATCTCTTGGCCAACTGAAAGTGTTATGTAGCTGGTTTCACGTCCCTCACCATTATGCCCACTTGAGCTGATTTATACTTTACAGTCTAAATTGGCATGGGATATGCCTTTGGGATTAAATTAATTTACACCAAGTTAGAAAGCATCAGCTGCCAAAGTCAGAGGTGCCTTCTGGAGGCCAGTGTGCTTTTTTCTTCCTGTATTTTGAGCCCACACTCCAGGCATTCTCTCTTGGATAGCAGCTGGGATAGTCCTTCAAGAGGGCCTGCTTTGCATCTCCTTTGTGTAAGCGGAGTTCTGGGTCCTATACAGAAGCCAGATCTACTACTGCATAGTAGTTGGTCCTTGTACAAATTAGGAAGATTTGTAAACTTCTAAAATCAAATACAACAAACATGACTTTTTTCTTTAGACGTTTTCTCCTCCTCAAATAAACTCAAAGAAATTATAGTGACTGAATGGCAGTAGTGAAATCTGTGGTCTTGATCTTTACTTGAAAGTTGGAGAAAAGAAAGGTTTTCTTTCTTTACTACTTGCTTTAGCAGAAGATTAAAGAAAATTTCTATAGGGATTAGGAATTGTGTCAAACAAGAAAAAGTACTTGTAATGCTTTAAGGAAAGATGTGTTAAGTGGTTGGTTATGGGGTTACATCAAAGGAATTTAGTAATATTCTGTGGCATTTGACTGTCTCCATTCTGGGAGTTACCTTTGTTTATTAGACAGGCAAGACTTTTCTAAGATATATGTTAAAGGCCCTGTTCTGCTCTTTCCCATTGCCTATGAGAGGCTAGGCTGTTCCCCATGCTCAGTTCTGTGTTCTTTTCCCAGCAGCCACTGCATGACTTGAAGGATTTGTTCTTGAGGGTGGAGAAGGTGGAAGGATGTTGAACAGACTTTTCCTTAATGAACTGTGATGCCAGCTGCAAAGGCGGCAAATCCTGTCACTCCCTTCAGCTACTCTCTGAAGCTGCAGAGAAGCAGTAGTAACAGGGTCTCCCTTCTCTATGCTGATTAGCTGCCTTTTCTGCTGTTTTTTTCCGCTTTCCTCTTCTGTCCCAGAGCATCTTGGCAAAGTTCAGATTTCTGGGCTCACAGCTCAGTGCTCACAGTGAAAAGGAAATACAAAAGGGGAGGAGAGAAAGTGAGAAGAAAAAAAAGGTTGGGGTGGAGATTTTTAGTTGAGTCCCTGAAATCAAACGTAGTAAAGCTTTGTAAGTAGTAACCTGGATTTCCAGGTAGTTCTTGGAGATAGTTTTATTGGTGCATGAACACTGCAGACCATGTATCAAAATAATTTGAATTTCTGTTGTTTAGAAACCTCCTCCAAATTTTGAAAAGAACACTTGGTATCCATTTAGTCTTTGTTCTTTTCCCACAAACTATCATTGTAAGAAAGATGAAATAATTGTAATGTTGACAGCATTGCCTCATTTAATCATTACAACCACCCTTGGAGGTAGACACTTTTAATGTCAAAAATATATTTTTTTAATTATAGTAACCATTTTTAGGTATATAGTTTCAGAAGTGTTAAGTATATTCACATTGTTGTAAAATAGATCTCCAAAACTTCCAAATCTGAAACTCTATACCTATTAAACAATGTGTAAAAATTTTAACTGATTGGGCAGTTCTTTTGTTTGTCAGGATTAAAAATAGCTTTCCTGTTTCTTATCTTCTTTGCTGATTTACTATAAAATTCTTACTGTGTTTCACCACAGGGTGGCGAAAAGAGAATTGTATTACTTACTATGCCTTGGTTTATCCATTTGATACAAACTTCTGGGGTTTACAGTTACTAAGGGGATAGAGACTTTGTTCTCCAGGGGATTCATCACCATTTAGGTTCTAATATTTATTGATTCTGCATTTTAAATTCTGCTGAGCTAGAGGGAGAAAGTTCACTGATAACTTTGTCACCTTGAAAGTTAGCTTGGGCCTGCAAATTTGGGGGTGGGTTTTCCAGGTAACTTCTGATATATGAAACATAATATCATAGAATTATATTTAAAGTGCAATTTTATATTTTGAAAGCCATTTCTTACTGTCTTTATCAGTTAGTTACTATATTCCAAGGATGGTGGAGTGGGGAAAATGGTAGGCAAGGGAGAGGGGTTGGTATATTTTATACTTGATGCAAAGTTCCTCTCAATACTGTGTCATTTGAGAGACCATTCAAGGCTGTTCAGCCGATTCAACATCCCTGATAGTCTACTCTTCTATTTAACAACTTTCCCCAGTTGTTAACTCACTAACTAGATCATGGCTTTGCTTGAAAAAGCAAACCCAAATTCACTGGGGAGAAGTTTCTACCAATCCCATTTAACCTACCTACCACAGTTGGGTTAAAAAACAAGATTGTGTAATTTATAGGGATGTTAGCCCCCCGTTTCTGCTAATAATGCCAAGAAAACTAGGTTGAATGAGCAGTGAAGCCTGGTTAGTAAGGCAGGCAGAGAACAGTAATAACTTTTTGTTCTCTTATTTTTTTTTTAATGTAAACCCCTTGTTCACAAATTTTATTAAGTTTAATCCTTGGTTCATGACAGTCTCATCATTGATCTCTGAATGTTTTGCTTTATTCATTCATTTATAAGTAATATCATCTGTGAAAATAGTTTCCAAATAGAAACTATGGCATCGTCAGTATTGATCTTTATGCATCTCTCACATTCAGTCTCCTGTCTCTACCACCCATGGGAATTTTTGAAAATCCAGGTAAGGATTAAAAAGTAAAGCTCAGTTGCACAGAGGGGTAACATCCACTCTCTTTAGTGTGGTTTTCAGACCAGGTCCTCTGAAGGCACCAGACTTAGCCTGCCTTCCACCCTCATCTAACGTCTCTCATCACCATCTCTACTTTTGGGGAGAGCACTTGGTGCTTCCCACACTTGCTATGAACTTTCACACTGTTGTTTTCACTGTTTCTGCCGTTCTTCCCTTCAAGGCTCCATGCAAATCTTACCTCCCTGGCAAAGTCTTCCTCCACATAATCCTCAGTTTCTTTAGTTTTCCCACATCACTTTGTGTTTTTAATATAGCATGTATCATATACTTTTTTTTTTTTTTTGAGATAGAGTCTTACTTGATTGCCTGGGCTAGAGTGCCATAGCGTCAGTCTAGCTCACAGCAACCTCAAACTCCTGGGCTCAAGCGATCCTCCTGCCTCAGCCTCCTGAGTAGCTGGGACTACAGGCATGTGTCACCATGCCCGGCTAATTTTTTCTACATATATTTTTAGTTGGCCAATTAATTTCTTTCTATTTTTAGTAGAGACGGAGTCTCACTCTTGCTCAGGCTGGTTTCGAACTCCTGACCTTGAGCGATCTGCCTGCCTCGGCATCCCAGAGTGCTAGGATTACAGGCGTGAGCCACCATGCCCGCTGTATCATATACTCTTATAAGTATTTGCTATCATTTGGTCAAGAAAATATTTGAATGCCTGTTGTGCATGAGGCAGTGTTCTAGTTGCTGGGGAGATAGCAGTGAACACATTAAATAAAACACCAGAAGAATTTCCTGTTTCTGGCTTACATGTTAGCCTTCCCTCCCTCCCTCTCTCCCATAATAATACTGGGATTTTCATATTCACCATTGTATCCCTGGAAATGGACAAATAATAGGTGTACTATATATTTTTGTTGAATTATTTGACCACCTACTATTAACATTTGCTAAATTCTGTGCTAATGTTATAGGAAGGACCACAGAGAAGAAGACAGGAATTTTCCTTTCCCATAAGCAGCTTATGTAGAGAAGGTGAATGAAGCTGACACTGTGGTGTTGTAAGGAGCAGAAAGGGCAGTCACAGTGCTATTGCTACAGCACAGAAAGCATTTAGGTTTCGCATCCTCAGAGAACTGTATTATGGCTAGAACCCAGGCAGCTAGAACCTGCCTCTGGCAGCGATAGGGGAAACCAGAAGAGAAAGGTAACTGGGTTTCCTAGAAACCACAGAGTAGGCAGATGCCATGTGGACCCTGTGACAAACTTCTTGCAGTCCCCTCTTCTGTATTGCCTCCCAGTTTTTGCCTCATCTCCTCAAATGCGGCCTTTATTATCATTTAATTTGGCACCTCTGTTCTTTGAAAATCTTGGAAGACATGAGTTAGTGCAGACCACAGCACCTTTAATCAAGAATCACATTGTGCTCTTAATGTACCCAGGTGGAGAAGAGGGCAGAACAAGGATTGGTGGAAATGTGTGGGTGCTGCAGTGATGGCATAGCCACTGGAGGGGACAGCACAGTGGAGCTTGGCAAGGAGGGCTTTGGAGATAGTTTTTCTTGTCAGGGACTACAGCATGGTTGGGGGGGGGGGCGGGTTTCTCCCTAGGGAGAAGGACACATGTGATGGCTTAGAGGAAACAGACAGTGGTTGGATTGTGACTGTGGTTGTTGACACCATCAGGCCTTTCTAGATAGCTAGCAACAGCCAGAGGGAGCAGCAGCTTCTGTGGGCAGAAGACTGGACTGGGAGACCTGGGTTTCACTTCGCTCTGTCACGGATTTGGTTCATGCCCTGGAAAAAGTCACTATCCTTTCTGTACCTAGTTTCTTTATCTTTAAATTGAGAGAAGTGAAGTATGTGGTCTGTAATTTACCTTCCAGCTCTAGCATTCAGTGACTCTGGCTTGTCTGTCAAATGAGGTGGCCTGGGACTTTTTGCTTCAAGGATTTATTAATAACTTCTGTTGTAATTCCAGTTTACTTCAGAGTCTTGCCCCAGTGACCAGGCTTAAAATATGAGCCATTCAAATCTTTGCTTGCCTGGTTTCTCATTTACTCCTGTGAGGTCCTGCTCTTTCCCTTGTTCAGTGAGTCCTTCAGAACTTTTCTCCTGCACTGTTGCCTGTGCAGACATTTCCCCCTCGCCCTCCTTGCCAGTAGAGTTCATCTTATATACACAGCAGCCAGATTCGTCTCACTGCCTCTCTTCTATAAAAATAAACTGTAGTGGATCTCCATTGTCCTCCAAAGAAAGGCCAAACCTCATTAGCTTGGTGTCCAGTATCGGCTGTCAATCTTAGCTCACATTACTCCCCTTCACGTAGTCTTCAGAATACTTAACTGAACCTCACAGCCTCTTGGGCCTTTGCTGTGTTGCCCCCGCATGCTGTTATGCCCTGCCTCTCTCGGTTGTCACACAGTCACAATTTTCTCATCTCACTTGCCGCCACCTTTGCGAAATCTCCTATCAACTCCAGTAGCACCCATAGCACCACTTCCATACCAAAAAATACTTGTTACTTTGTTTTTATTCTCTGTACCATTTTAGCTCCCCTAAGTAAATTAAGCTCCCTAGTACTTAGGAAGTACTGTGTTATTTTACACAGGGTAGGTAACCAGTAAATATTTGTTGAATGAATGAATTCTGGCTAATTATAGATAAAAATCCTTGTTAACTCTGATTGGTGGGGTTTCTTATTTTTCTGAGTAACACCTAACTAGAATGTAGGAAAGAATTCTGCCCACTGGAATTAATAAGATAATATAAGAATAAGAACATTTGCCATACATATGTTAGCAATTCCCAGGTTTGTATTTAAGACAAGCAAAATGTTTTCAGGCTTGAGCCTTGTCTCTGAATTTTGAGTATTCGTCTATCTGAGCTTTCAAGGTAATAATGGGACCCCTTCCTTTTTAGTTGAACCTGCTTCAGAGTGGTATTAATAGTTTATAGTTTGTGTCAGCAATTTTTTGTCCTGTGAAGTTTTTTAGAGTGAGCATTTCCAAACTTAGGAATTTTAAAAAGTGAAATAACAAAATAAAATAATAAATGGAACAATTAAAATAATTTACAAAGGAACTTTATTAATTCTATACTAGAAGTAGAATACCTTCTTTAGCATAAACTACCACATAATTGATGTTAGATCAGAAGGTAAATCTTTTGCATATGTCCTCTACTTTCAGAACCATTAATAAGATTCTCAAACATATGATTTTCCTGTGAATCATGGATCTGGTTATGAGGTAGTCAAATCATAAGTGTAGCAGACTCTTGGGAAATGGTTTGCATGCAGAACATAGCATCCTGATTCAAAGAATGCGGGCAAACATTTGTAGTAAAAGACGTGATGACTTAGAAAGTATTCTATCATCTCATAAAATACCTGCTTATATTTTGAGGTGTTGAGAGAAATAGGATCACCTAAAGTTTCCCACTTTTCACTTTTTATCTAATGTCCCCTGTCCAAACTAATCTTTGTAGAATACTGTGCTGAGACTAGCAAAATCTTTACATTGCCTACTTGAACCCTAAGGAACGCAAACACATCTCACCTAGGATTAGACCATTAACATAGACATCACCTCATTTCTCTCCAGATGATGAGAGATTAATCTTAGTTCTAGCAGTCTCCTGTCATCATAGTGTCTCCAAAATGAAAATTGCCATTTTGCTTACTACTAGTGCTGTTTAGTTCAAAATACAGTGGTTCTTTAAAGCTGTTATAGATGGTTTTTCTATTGAGACCAAGTAAATGAAGAATAGTTCATAATCAGTTACATGATTGCTCCTTTATTTTCTCTTGCCATTAAAATAGCAATACAGCATGTTTATATTTATACTTTATTATAGTCAGAGTTAAGCTCTTTGGTTATGAAACTAGCATTGCTTTATAGAAAAGAGATATTTGTGTTTCTTCTAGTGTGCAGGTAAAAGGAATGGGGCTTGGTAAATAGCAATGGGAGAAATAACCCCTGGGAAAAAACAAAACTCCAGTTGCTCTTCTAGCCGTGACTGTGGGAGGGAAAGGAGAGTTGATCCCAGGCGAGTCCTTGTGCTACACTGACCATTCAGTCGCTTGGGACTTGTGGTAATGGTAGTGGTGGTGGTGGTAGTGAGGAACAGGTGGATTTTAAGAAATCTCTGTGTTTAATTTCTCAGTTTCCCTCTCTTCTTCTCCCCTCCCTCAGGAGTTAGAAGCAGCTCTTCACAGAGATGATGTGGAGTTTATCAGTGACCTGATTGCCTGTCTGCTTCAGGGCTGCTATCAACGAAGGGATATCACGTGAGTAATCCTGACTTTTACGAAGTGTTTCTTGCACAGGGAACTAATTAACTAGTCATAGTGATGTTTCCTGTTTCTTATAACAAACCAGAACTGACCATTAGCCATTGTGTAACAGTGTAGGCTGAGCATATACAAATAGATTCTCAGGCTAAGCCCTGTGTTTGGCTCATTCTGCAGCTGAGTTTTTATTCTGTTACAATCTTTGAGTTTATTTTACTCTCATATGTGTATCACTTACCCTTGGCTACACCAGCTAACATATTTGAGTATAGAATTTCTTCCTCTTGTATTTGCCTTTTTCTGAGTTTTGGTTGTATTATTGGTAAAATAATGCCTAACAAATTAAAATAGATTTTACTGGATTTCTGCCAGTTGAGTGTCTTCTGCTGTTCACACAACTGGCAGTAGTAGCATAATTAGCTTGGAGCCTCTAGGCTCCCTTACCCCATAACTACCAAGTACACCGCTGTCCAGTACCTTTGAGATGTGTAGAAACCCGGACCAAAATTTTATCTATGTGGACAAATAAAGGAGCTTCCTGATATGACCTCTCCCCTTGTTTTCACCCTAACTTGATATATGCCTTTTCTTTGTACATTTCTATACAGAACAGAACTACAGGGAAAACTCAAAAATAGGGGAGATACAACGAGTTCCCATTCTCTTACCCTCAGATGCCATGTAGGGGTTTTGGTTGTTATGGTTTATATTTTTCAGACAGTTAAAGATGATATCAAATATTTTTGTTCTTATGAATTCAATCTGTTAGGGCTAGGAAAGTATACCCAATGTTAATGTGCAATAAACTTACATACAAGGTAAGAAAGAGATTGACTAAATGCCATTTTTCTCAGGATGGAAGTCTATATTCTTTAGGGGAGCATTATTGCTTCTGGACTCAAAAGAATGATTGTTCCCCCTAGAATACTCAGGTTGTATTTATAAATACAAATACAGGTAAAATAAATTTTAGTATATTTTCTTCCATTCTCTATTTAGGATGTAGACTTGGGAGTTTATGTGTTTTTTAAATACTATTGTATTTGTACTGTGTGTGTAATTTCACATTGTAATATCTGGAGTTTTTTCCATTATAGTGATCATTTATCTTATAACCAGCTTTTCTCTAATCGTGATTGTCCAATAATCCAGTCTGGTAGTTGACAGTTATGTCTAGCTTTTAACCATTATAAACATGATTCATAGCTTTATGCAGAATTCACTAGGTGTGCAAAACTTTTATCTTCTTAGTAGAAGTTTATGGAATTGCCATCACTTGGTCAAAAGATATGCCTGGTTATCATTTTTTTTTTTTTTTTTAAGTAAAATGGCAGGTTTCCCACCACAGAGGTGGTTCCATTTTATCCTTGGACCATCAGTGCATGAGGGCAACTGGTTCTATAATCCTAGTTGGCTCTCTGGACGCAGGCGAGTAGGTGCTGGCAGGACAAACACTGTCCTTGCTCTCACAGAGTTTACTGTACTGGGGTGGGATAAGGAAGTCCATTAGTAATTACTATAATGATCATATAATTGCAAATTATACACTTATAGCAGTAAGTCCTTAGAAGTAAAGAATAATCTGTCAACAGAGCATATAACTTGGTGTGAGAAAGTGATTTGTAAACTAAGCCTTCTCATATCGGCTATTACCTATAACAGGAGATTCCTCTGAGATAGGGCGTGTATCCCCCTAATTTGTCCTTCTGTTTAAAATTGGTCTTAACTAATTCTGCTTGTTAGTTCTTCTAGCTAACGATCACAATATTTAGTGATGTTCTATAAGAAGTCCTCTTATCTGACAGGCATAGTGGCTCACCTCTGTAGTCCCAGCTACTTTGTAGGCTGAGGCAGGAGAATCTCTCGAATCTAGGAGTTCGAGGTTGCAGTGAGCTATGATTGCTTCACTGCATTCTCACCTGGGTGACAGAGTGAGACCCTGTCTCTTAAAAAATAAAAATAAAAATAAAATAAAATAAAATAAATTAAAAAAGAAAAAGAAATCCCCTTATCATTCTTACTAGAATCAAAATTATGAAGAAATTTGTTCAAAATTGACATTTTTACAATATTGACATTTATTTTGCCCATAATATCACTCAGTAAAAAGTTATAGCTTTATTAATTTAGGTCAGACACAGACCTGGCTATTTTAATTTTTGTTGCTATTAAGAATAAAATTTATAACTATTATATGTCAATAAAATTTTTTAAAACCTAAAAACGACTAGAATCACATTCACATTACAAGTATTTTTGAAATAATAGAGTACTATATCTCTTCATCTGTCTTGAGTTTGCAGTTTACTGACTTTGATTTTTTTTTTAAGTTGGTTCCCTTGATTTTCTAGGATTATCATTTCTCTTTCCTTTCAGTGTTAATACTTGAGTATGAATTATCCACTGTTATGTACCAAATTACCCCAAAGCATAACAACTTTAAATAACAGAAATTTGTTACCATACAGTTTCTGTGGGTCAGGAGTCTGTGTGTGTCTAGCTCCAAGGCTGTGATCTCTTGACATTTAATGTATAATATACATGCAGGAAAGTGCACATTTCTTAATTATATATATGCTTAGTGAATTTTCACAAACTGAATACATCTGTGTAATGGAGCCCCCAGACAAGAAAGAACATTACTATTTTACTTTTTTCACTGAAGGGAGTTGCCTTAAGTGATAGTTATCTTGTCCCGTCATTGATGATCCACATGTAGTTAGAATGAATGCACAACTCATTATTCTCTGAAGTTTTACTTTTATCTCATTCTAAAGAAAGAGAAATTTGGATAAGTGAATACTTAGCCTTTCTGGCTCTAAGACATACCTATTATGTGGAGGTAAGAAGGTTACTTAATTTCTCTGTACATAACTTTTTTCATCCATAAAATGGTATGAGTAACAACACCCAGTGAAGTTATTAATATTATGAGGATTAAATGAAATTACGAGAAGCCTTTGAACAGTCTTGATAATGTATATGGCTTGTTATCATGTATAGAAACATTTATTTACTGTACTATACTTTTTATCATTATTTTAGAGTATACTCCTACTTATTTAAAAAAAAGAAAAGAAGAAGAAGCCGGGTGAGGTAACGCTTGCCTGTATTCCCAGCTATTCAGGAAGCTGAGGAAGGAGGATTGCTTGAGCCCAGGAATTTTAGGCCAGCCTGGGCAACATGGCAAGATGCCGTTTTTTTTAAAAAAAATTGTTTTAAAAAATGTTTTTTTAAGTTAGCTCTAAAACAGCCTCAGGCAAGTCCTTCAGGAGGTACTCCGAAAGAAGGCATTGCTAATGTGTGTGTGTGTGTGTCTTAATTTTTAACAAAAAAGTTCAAGAAAAATATTTTTGTACAGCTGTACAGTGTGTTTGTCTTTTTAGCTAAGTGTTGTTACAAAAGAGTTAAAAACTTACAAAAAATGTGTATAAAGTAAAAAAGTTACAGCAGGCTAAGGTTAATTTATTATTGAAGAAGAACATTTTTTTATAAATTTAGTGTAGCCTAAGTGTACATACAGTGTTTAAAAAGTCTGCAGTAGTGTGTACAGTAATATCACAGACCTTCACATTCTCTCACCACTCACTGAGTCACCCAGAGCAGCTTCTGGTTCTGCATTCTCCATCATGGTATGTGCCCTGTATCAGTGTACAATTTTTTATCTTTTATACTATACTTTTACTGTAACTCTTCTATGTTTAGATACACAAATATTTGCTATTGTTTTCCAGTTGCCTGCAGCATTCAGTATGGTAGTAACGTGATGTATAGGTTTGTAGTCTTACACCAAAAGGCTATATCACATAGTCTGTATGTGTAGTAGGCTGTCCTATCTAGGTTTGTGTTAAGTACGCTGTTACGATGTTCCCACAACAACAAACTCTCCTAATGACGCATTTCTCAGAATGCATCCCTTTTGTTACGTAAGGCATAACTGTATTTTAGGCGTTGTGGATCATATGATGTATTGCGACTACTCAGCTTTGTCATTGTAGTGTGAAAGCAATCATAGGCAATATGTGATGACTGATAGTGACTTGTAGTTTATTAGAACTTTATGATCACTGAAGTTTGAATTTTATATCATTTTCACATGCCAGAAGATATTATTTTTCTTTTGATTTTTTTTTTCTCCCCCAGCCATTTAAAAATATAAAAACCATTCTTATAGGCTGTACAAAAACAGACGTTAGGCCAGATTTGGCCCTCAGGCCATAGTTCGCCAGCTCCTGTTTTCAGGAAATTAAATAGGTTACTATTCTAGTTCCACTAACTCAATCAAATCTTTATACGAAATATGGGACCCACATTTCTTTTTAACTGTACTCTCCAATCTGAGCTTTATGCACTTACAGGACAGCATAATACTGTGTCTTCGTATGGAAATAATAGCCGATGTGTCCTGTGTCCTGGACACTGCTTTGAATGCTTTCCAGGAATTTTCATTTAATTCTATGACAGCCTTCTAATATAAAGTCCCCTCTCATTCATCTATCAAGGATGAGGAATTCGAGGCACAGAGAGGTTAAATAAATTGCCCAAGGTTACACAGCTAGTAATTGACAGGACAGATCTGGCCCCTAGACCTCCAGCTACCCACCCCAGCCACCATGCTGTAAATGAGAGAAATGTTAAGTATAATAGAAAGGTTTTCCTTGAAAACAGAATTTTTAACTCTTTTGTGATCTCTCCTTCACCTTCTCCTTCTCCTCCTCCCTCCTCCCTCCTCCCTCCTCCTCCTCCTCCTCCTCCTCCCCCTCCCCCTCCCCCCTCCCCCCCCCACTGTGTTGCCCAGGCTAGAGTCCTGTGGCGTCAGCCTAGCTCACAGCAACCTCAAACTCCTGGGCTCAAGCAATCCTCCTGCCTCAGCCTCCCAAGTGGCTGGGACTACAGGCATGCGCCACTATGCCCGGCTAATTTTTTCTATATATTTTTAGTTGGCCAATTAATTTCTTTCTAATTTTAGTAGAGACGGGGTCTCACTCTTGCTCAGGCTGGTTTCAAACTCGTGACCTTGAGCAATCCACCCGTCTCGGCCTCCCAGAGTGCTAGGAGTGAGCCACTGCCCGGCCATCCATTCTTCTGCTATCCGGCCATCCATTCTGCTAGGAGTGAGCCACTGCCCGGCCATCCATTCTTCTTTGACACACTAATGAACCCCATCTAAGAATAATATTTTGAAATCACAAAATAAAATAGGATTACAACAGAACCCAATTAAATACTGAAAAATAGTAAAGTATTAAAGAATCAAATTTTTTATATAGTTACTGTGTTTTTTTTATTAACTCATTAAATTATATACTCTAGCAGCAGATCTGATTTCCCAAAATTACTGTCTTTAAGTATTGATGAGCATAAATGCTATTTTGAAATATCTGCAGTATCTGTCTGATGTGAAAATATCTGATTGCTACTTGTGAAATATATACAACTACTACTAAAATTACTTTGGTTTGTTGACTATATTCATAATTGAAGGAAATGTAAAATTTCAGTTATTAGATTAAAATAAAAATATAATACTTTCTTGGCCAAGTTCATGTACCGCCTAAATTGTATGTGTGTACCTCTGCTTTAAAAGGTTTTGTAAAATCTCAAATGAATCTGCAGTTCAGAACTAGCATCTTAAATATGAAAGTAACCTTATCTAGTACAATTCATTTTCTTATCTGAGGAAACTAAGGCAAAGCAATACTGGTATAAGCCTGAGAGACATTTATTATTTGTTCATTTTGTTGCTAAGGTAAAGTGGTATTTTCTTGGGTGATGGGTATGGCGGTTGGACTCTGAGGCAGCCCCCATGATCCTGTGGAATCATCTATGCCTTTATGTGATCCCTTTCCTTTGAGTGTGGGCAGGGCCTGTTCCTAACCAACAGAATATTGGCAAAACTGAGGGGATGTCATTCCTGAGATTATGTTTGCTATCAGACTCCAGAGACTCTCCTTACAGCTTGAATGAAGTAAAGCAGCCCTGCTAGGAAAGCCACATGTTAGGGATGGTGGGGGCCTCCAGGAGCTGAGAGCAGCCACATCACAGATGTGTATATGACCAGGGTGAACCAGGGCAAAAAATAATGTTAGGCAAATAAAGCAAGTCATAGAAACATACCTAGCAGTGATTTATTTTTGTAAGTGTAAAACAAGGAGAAGTAAAATGAGGATACATATATATGTGCAACACTTACAAAGAAAATCAAGGGAATGCTTAAAACAATTCAGGAAAGTGATTATACCTGGTAACTAGGAAGAAGGCTAAAACTAGGGATAAGCAGAAGTGGTAGCCTTTAATGTAATGTTTCTTAAACCTTAGGAAACACCAGAATCTCCTGGAGGGTTGTTTTAAAAAAACACAGATTTCTGGGGGCCTGAGAGTTTGCATTCCCTGCAAGCTCCAGGTGATGCTGATGACCATACTGTCCCGAATTCCAAATCTGGCCAGTTGGTTTTACGGGCCTATATCAATAAAAGAACTTCAGGAATTTAAAATTAATTAGTTGATCTTTCAACAGCTTATTTTTCCTTATTGGGAAGTAGCTTGGCATAATTGAGCACTGGATTGGAAATTAGGAACTTCTAGTTTGCTTTTCACAGTAAAAGTGAAGATGGAATCAAACCGTGTCTTGATGTATGGTTTAAGCAGTATAAAAATAACCTTCCTTAAATGCTCATTGTAGTACTTGACTGACACCAGAAGATTTTTCCCCCTTTATCAGCTTAGCTTTAGTAGTGCTCTCCATATACCCCAGACTAATAAGTGCTTCAGTGTGGTCCTTGCTCACTTTCTTGTGGTTTACACTCTAAATGGAAATTCATCAAAATTGTAAATTTACTTTTTCAGGATTAATTATGGATCCAGAATTTTTTGTAATAGATTCTATAATTGAGGTCAGTTAAAAATAAACATGTTTAGTGTTTTGGGGTCTCATCTGTTCTCTATATAGAAACATCCTTTATCTTTTTAGAAATTACAATACCTCCATCAAACGTGTTCATTTGAACTTCGCTTTATTGTGATATCTAGGCCAGTGTTTTTTGACAAATAAATGCACCATGTAGTCACCATTCTACTCAAGAAATTATAAAACATTTTCATTTTCCCAGTAAGTTTCCTTTGCAGTCCATCCTCCCTCATACAAACATTGCTTATCAGGCAACCACTGATCTCATTTTTGTCAGTGTAGATGAAGTTTTTTCTGTTGTAGAATTTTGTATGAGTGGGATCACACAATGTGAAATGAACTCACACCCCTCTTTCAGTCAACATAATGTTTGTGTGACATTCATCCACACCGCTGTTTGTGTCAGACAGTGGTTTGTCCCTTTTGCAGGGAGTAGGGCACTAAATTCTATCTAGTGAAAATGATGTCACAATTTGTTTATATGTTCATTTGATGAACATTTAGGTTGCTTCCAGTTTGGGGCAATTATGAATAAAGCTGCTGTGAATATTTGCATACAAATGTTTTGTGCACATAAGGTTTTCATTTCTCTTGGTAATTGCTGGGGGTCATATGGTAAAAGTATGTTTGACTTCAAGAAACTGTGAAACTATTTTCCAAAACACTTGCAAAGTTTATGTTTCCACGGGCAACGTCTGAACAGTCCATTTGCTCCATTCATATCTTTGCCAACATTTGCTGTTTTTAATTTTACTGATTCCATTATGTTTAAAGTGGTAACTCATTGTGGTTTTAATTTGCATTTCCCTGATGACTAGTAATGTTGAGCATTTATTTCTGTGCATATTGCTCATTTGTCTTTTTTTGTGAAATATTTGCTTGTTTTAAATTAGAGATGTTTACCTTTTTTTAAAAATTGTAAGCATTCTGTATATTCTGGTACAAGTTCTTTTGTCAGATATATGATTTGTGAATATTTTCTGGTTTGTAGGTTGCCTTTTCCATTTGTGTGTTAAGTTTTCTTTTAGAAGTTTTATAGTTTTAGCTTTTTATAGGTGCCTCATGCTGCATTTTGGTTAGTGTTTGTATATGGTTTGAGGTAGAAAGTCAGTGTTCTTTTCTTTGTTTTTTTCTTACAGATATCATCATATATGTTGTTCATTTTTGGCTTCTCTTCCCTATTCTATTGATCTATATGTCTTATCTACCAGATAAGACATACACTACCAGATTGTCTTCAGATTGGGTAGTATAAGGCTACCATCTTAGTTGTTTTGGTTTTCACTTATTTTGGCTATTCTGTGCCCTGCCAAAAAACATTTTAAAGCCTGCAAGTGCAAATGGAAATCTTAAATGATACTGAATTTTCCAGTCCGTGAACATGATACATATCTCTCCGTTTGTCTATCTTCTTTAATTCAATAATATTTTGTAGTTTTCAGCATAAATATATTGGATATCTTGCCATTTATTCTTAAGAATTTTATAATTTTTAATAATATTGTAAATGGAAGTATTTCAAAGTTTTACTTTCTAGCTACTTGTTGCTATTACATATAAAATATAAAGTTATTTTCATCTATGGACTTTATTCTTACAATCTTGCTGAGATCATTTTTTTGTTCTCCTGGTTTTGTTGTAGATTTTTGAGGATTTTCCAAGTAGCCGGCAAATAAAAATAGTTTTGCTTCTTTCATTATTCTGTGTCCCCGTTACTTCTTTTTCTTGCCTTACTCTACTGGGTAAGACTTTTTTTTTTTTTTTTGAGACAGAGTCTCACTTGGTTGCCCGGGCTAGAGGTCCGTGGCGTCAGCCTGGCTCACAGCAACCTCAAACTCCTGGGCTCAAGCGATCCTCCTGCCTCAGCCTCCCGAGTAGCTGGGACTACAGGCATGCACCACCATGCCCGGCTAATTTTTTTCTATATATAT